>CATOZT010000049.1:0-61021 GCA_954870665.1 Stratiomys singularior
GATGATTGATGATTGATGATTGATGATTGATGATTGATGATTGATGATTGATGATTGATGATTGATGATTGATGATTGATGATTGATGATTGATGATTGATGATTGATGATTGATGATTGATGATTGATGATTGATGATTGATGATTGATGATTGATTATTGATAATTAATGATTGATGATAGATGATTGATGATTTATGATTGATGATAAATTATTGATGATTGATGATTGTTGATTCATGATTGATGATTGATGATTGATGATTGATGATTGATAATTGATGACTGGTGATTGATAATTGATGATTGATGATTGATGATTGATGATTGATGATTGATGATTGATGATTGATGAAAGTGAATTGATGATTGACGATTGATGATTGATGATTGATGATTGATGGTTGATGATTGATGATTGTTGATTGATGATCAATGATTGATGATTGATGATTGATGATTTATAATTGATGATTGATGATTGATGATTTATGGTTGATGATTGATGATTGATGATTGATGATTGATGATTGATGATTGATGATTGATGATTGATGATTGATGATTGATGATTGATGATTGATGATTGATGATTGATGATTGATGATTGATGATTGATGATTGATGATTGATGATAGATGATTGATGATTGATGATTGATGATTGATGATTGATGACTGATGACTGATAATTGATGATTGATGATTGATGATAAATGATTGATGATAGATGATTGATGATTGATGAATGACGATTGATGGTTAATGATTGATGATTGATGATTGATGATTGATGATTTATGATTGATGATTGATGATTGATGATTGATGATTGATGATTGATGATTGATGATTGATGATTGATGATTGATGATTGATGATTGATGATTGATGATTGATAATTAATGATTGATGATTGATGATTGATGATTAATGATTGATGATTGATGATTGATGATAAATGATTGATGATTGATGATTGATGATTGATGATTGATGATTGATGATTGATGATTGATGATTGATGATTGATGATTGATGATTGAAGATTGATGATTGTTGATTGATGTTTGATGATTGATGATCGATGATTGATGATTGATGATTGATGATTGATAATTAATGATTGATGATTGATGATTGATGATTAATGATTGATGATTAATGATTGATGATAAATGATTGATGATTGATGATTGATGATTGATGATTGATGATTGATGATTGATGATTGATGATTGATGATTGATGATTGATGATTGATGATTGATGATTGATGATTAATGATTGATGATTGATGATTGATGATTGATGATTGATGATTGATGATTGATGATTGATGATTGATGATTGATGATTGATGATTGATGATTGATGATTGATGATTGATGATTGAGGATTGATGATTGATGATTGATGATTGATGATAAATGATTGATGATTGATGATTGATGATTGATGATTGATGATTGATTATTGATGATTGATGATTGATGATTGATGATTGATGATTGATGATTGATTATTGATGATTGAAGATTGATGATTGTTGATTGATGTTTGATGATTGATGATCGGTGATTGATGATTGATGATTGATGATTGATGATTGATGATTGATGATTGATGATTGATGATTGATGATTGATGATTGATGATTGATGATTGATGATTGATGATTGATGATTGATGATTGATGATTGATGATTGATGATTGATGATTGATGATTGATAATTAATGATTGATGATTGATGATTGATGATTAATGATTGATGATTAATGATTGATGATAAATGATTGATGATTTATGATTGATGATTGATGATTGATGATTGATGATTGATGATTGATGATTGATGATTGATGATTAATGATTGATGATTGATGATTGATGATTGATGATTGATGATTGATGATTGATGATTGATGATTGATGATTGATGATTGATGATTGATGATTGATGATTGATGATTGATGATTGATGATTGATGATTGATGATTGAGGATTGATGATTGATGATTGATGATAAATGATTGATGATTGATGATTGATGATTGATGATTGATGATTGATGATTGATGATTGGTGATTGATGATTGATGATTGAAGATTGATGATTGTTGATTGATGTTTGATGATTGATGATCGATGATTGATGATTGATGATTGATGATTGATGATTGATGATTGATGATTGATGATGATGATTGATGATTGATGATTGATGATTGATGATTGATGATTGATGATTGATGATTGATGATTGATGATTGATGATTGATGATTGATGATTGATGATTGATAATTGATGATTGATGATTGATGATTGATGATTGATGATTGATGATTGATGATTGATGATTGATGATTGATGATTGATGAGTGATGATTGATGATTGAATATTGATGATTGATGTTCATGATTGACTATTGATGATTAATGGTTGATGATTGACTATTGATGGTAAATGATTGATGATTGAACATTGATGTTTGATGATTGATGATTGATGATTGATGATTGATGATTGATGATTGATGATTGATGATTGATGATTGATGATTGATGATTGATGATTGATGATTGATGATTGATGATTGATGATTGATGATTGATGATTGATGATTGATGACTAATGACTGATGATTGATGATTAATGATTGATGATTAATGATAGATTATTGATGATTGATGATTGATCATTGATGATTGATGATTGGTGAATAATTATTGATGATTGATGAATGATGATTGATGTTTAATGATGGATGATTGATGATTGATGATTGAAGATTGATGATTGATGATTAATGATTGATAATTGATGATTGAAGATTGGTGATTGATGATTGATGATTTATGGTTGATGATTGACTATTGGAGGTAAATGATTGATGATTGATGATTGAGGATTGATGATTGATGATTATTGATTGATGATTGATGATTGATGGTTAATGATTGATGATTGATGATTGATGATTGATGATTGATGATTGATGATTGATGATTGATGATTGATGATTGATGATTGATGATTGATGATTGATGATTGATGATTGATAATTGATGATTGATGATTGATGATTGATGATTGATGATTGATGATTGATGATTGATGATTGATGATTGATGATTGATGATTGATGGGTGATGATTGACTTTTGATGTTAAATGATTGATGATTGATGATTGATGATTGATGATTGATGATTGATGATTGATGATTGATGATTAATGATTGATTATTGATGATTGATGATTGATAATTAATGATAGATGATCGATGATTGATGATTGATGATTGATGATTGATAATTGATGATTGATGATTGATGATTGATGATTGGTGGTTGATTATTGATGATTGATGATTGATGAATGATGATTGATGGTTAATGATTGATGATTGATGATTAAAGATTTACGATTGATGATTGATAATTGATGATTGATTATTGATGATTGATGATTGATGATTGATGATTGATGATTGATGATTGATGATTGATGATTGATGATTGATGATTGATGATTGGTGGTTGATTATTGATGATTGATGATTGATGAATGATGATTAATGGTTAATGATTGATGATTGATGATTAAAGATTTATGATTGATGATTGATGATTGATGATTGATGATTGATGATTGATGATTGATGATTGATGATTGATGCTTGATGATTGATGATTGATGATTGATGATTGATGATTGATGATTGATGATTGATGATTGATGATTGATGATTGATGACTGATGACTGATTATTGATGATTGATGATTGATGACTAATGATAGATGATTGATTATTGATGATTGATGAATGACGATTGATGGTTAATGATTGATGATTGATGATTGATGATTGATGGTTGATGATTTATGATTGATGATTGATGATTGATGATTGATGATTGATGATTGATGATTTATGATTGATGATTGATGATTGATGATTGATGATTGATGATTGATGATTGATGATTGATGATTGATTGATGATTGATGATTGATGATTGATGAGTGATGATGGATGATTGATGATTGATGATTGATGATTGATGATTGATGATTGATGATTGATGATTGATGATTGATGATTGATGATTGATGATTGATGATTGATGATTGATGATTGATGATTGATGATTGATGATTGATGATTGATGATTGATGATTGATGATTGATGATTGATGATTGATGATTGATGATTGATGATTGATGAGTGATGATCGATGATTGATGATTGAATATTGATGATTGATGTTCATGATTGACTATTGATGATTGATGGTTGATGATTGACTATTGATGGTAAATGATTGATAATTGAACATTGATGTTTGATGATTGATTGATTGATGATCGATGATTGATGAGTGATGATTGATGATTGATGATTGATGATTGATGATTGATGATTGATGATTGATGATTGATGATTGATGATTGATGATTGATGATTGATGATTGATGATTGATGACTGATGACTGATGATTGATGATTAATGATTGATGATTAATGATAGATGATTGATGATTGATGATTGATGATTGATGATTGGTGGTTGATTATTGATGATTGATGATTGACGAATGATGATTGATGGTTAATGAATGATGATTGATGATTGAAGATTGATGATTGATGATTGATGATTGATGATTGATGATTGATGATTGATGATTGATGATTGATGATTGATGATTGATGATTGTTGATTGATGATTGATGATTTATGGTTGATGATTGACTATTGGAGGTAAATGATTGATGATTGATGATTGAGGATTGAGGATTGATGATGGATGATTGATGATTGATGATTGATGATGGATGATTGATGATTGATGATTGATGATTGATGATTGATGATTGATGATTGATGATTGATGATTGATGATTGATGATTGATGATTGATGATTGATGATTGATGATTGATGATTGATTATTGATGATTGATTTTTGATGATTGATGATTGATGATTGATGATTGATGATTGATGATTGATGATTGATGATTGAAGATTGATGATTGATGATTGATGATTGATGATTGATGATTGATGATTGATAATTGATGATTGATGACTGATGATTGATGATTGATGATTGATGATTAATGATTGATGATTGATGATTGATGATTGATGATTGATGATTGAAGATTGGTGATTGATGATTGAAGATTTATGATTGATGATTGATGATTGATGATTGATGATTGATGATTGATGACTATTGATTGATGATTGATGATTGATGATTGATAATTAATGATTGATGATTGATGATTGATGATTGATGATTGATGATTAATGATTGATGATTGATGATTGATGATTGATGATTGAAGATTGATGATTGATGATTGATGATTGATGATTGATGATTGATAATTGATGATTGATGATTGATGATTGATGATTGATGATTGATGATTGATGATTGATGATTGATGATTGATGATTGATGATTGATGATTGATGATTGATGATTGATGATTGATGATTGATGATTGATGATTGATGATTGATGATTGATGATTGATGATTGATGATTGATGATTGATGATTGATGATTGATGATTGATGATTGATGATTGATGATTGATGATTGATGATTGATGAATGATGATTGATGATTGACGATTAATGATTGATGATTGATGATTGATGATTGATGATTGATGATTGATGATTGATGGTTGATGATTGATGATTGATGATTGATGATTGATGATTGATGATTGATGATTGATAATTGATGATTGATGATTGATGATTGATGATTGATGATTGATGATTGATGATAGATGATAGATGATTGATGATTGATGATTGATGATTGAATATTAATGATAGATGATTGATGATTGATAATTGATGATTGATGATTGATGATTGGTGGTTGATTATTGATGATTGATGGATGATGATTGATGGTTGATGATTGATGATTGAAGATTGATGATTGATGATTGATGATTGATGATTGATAATTGATGATTGATGATTGATGATTGATGATTGATGATTGATGATTGATGATTGATGATTGATGATTGATGATTGATGATTGATGATTGATGATTGATGATTGATGATTGATGATTGATGATTGATGATTGATGATTGATAATTGATGATTGATGATTGATGATTAATGATTGATGATTGATGATTGATGATTGATGAATGATGAATGATGATTGATGATTGACGATTAATGATTGATGATTGATGATTGATGATTGATGATTGTTGATTGAAGATTGATGATTGATGATTCATAATTGACTATTGATGATTGATGATTGATGGTTGATGATTGCCTATTGATGGTAAATGATTGATGATTGATGATTGATGATTGATGATTGACGATTGATGATTGAACAGTGGTGATTGATGATTGATGATTGATTAACTGTGATTCATGATTGATGATTGATGATTGATGATTGATGATAGATTGATGATTGATGATTGATGATTGATGATAGATTGATGATTGATGATTGATTGATGATTGATGATTGATGATTGATTGATGATTGATGATTGATGATTGATGATTGATGATTGATGATTGATAATTGATGATTGATGATTGATGATTGATGATTGATGATTGATGATTGATAATTGATGATTGATGATTGATGATTGATGATTTCTGATTGATGATTGATGATAGATGATAGATAATTGATGATTGATGATTGATGATTGAATATTAATGATAGATGATTGATGATTGATGATTGATAATTGATGATTGATGATTGATGATTGGTGGTTGATTATTGATGATTGATGATTGATGAATGATGATTGATGGTTGATGATTGATGATTGATGATTGAAGATTGATGATTGATGATTGATTATTGATGATTGATGATTGATGATTGATGATTGATGATTGATTATTGATGATTGATGATTGATGATTGATGATTGATAATTGATGATTGATGATGAATGATTGATGACTGATGATTGATGAATGATGATTGATGATTGACGATAAATGATTGATGATAGATGATTGATGATTGATGATTGATGATTGATGATTGATGATTGATGATTGATGATTGATGATTGATGATTGTTGATTGAAGATTGATGATTGATGATTCATAATTGACTATTGATGATTGATGATTGATGGTTGATGATTGCCTATTGATGGTAAATGATTGATGATTGATGATTGATGATTGATGATTGATGATTGATGATTGATGATTGACGATTGATGATTGAACAGTGGTGATTGATGATTGATTAACTATGATTCATGATTGATGATTGATGATTGATTGATGATTGATGATTGATTGATGATTGATGATTGATTGATGATTGATGATTGATGATTGATGATTGATGATTGATGATTGATGATTGATGATTGATGATTGATGATTGATGATTGTTGATTGATGATTGATGATTGATGATTGACGATTCATGATTGATAATTGATGATTGATGATTGATGATTGATGATTTCTGATTGATGATAGATGATAGATGATTGATGATTGATGATTGATAATTGATGATTGATGATTGATGATTGATGATTGATGATTGATGATTGGTGGTTGATTATTGATGATTGATGATTGATGAATGATGATTGATGGTTGATGATTGATGATTGATGATTGAATATTGATGATTGATGATTGATGATTGATGATTGATGATTGATTATTGATGATTGATGATTGATGAATGATGATTGATGGTTGATGATTGATGATTGATGATTGATGATTGATTATTGATGATTGATGATTGATGATTGATGATTGATGATTGATGATTGATGATTGATGATTGATGATTGATGATTGATGATTGATGATTGATGATTGATGATTGATGATTGATGATTGATGATTGATGATTGATGATTGATGATTGATGATTGATGATTGATGATTGATGATTGATGATTGATGATTGATGATTGATGATTGATGATTGATGATTGATGATTGATGATTGATGATTGATGATTGATGATTGATGATTGATGATTGATGATTGATGATTGATGATTGATGATTGATGATTGATGATTGATGATTGATGATTGATGATTGATGATTGATGAGTGATGATTGATGATTGATGATTGAATATTCATGATTGATGATTCATAATTGACTATTGATGATTGATGGTTGATGATTGCCTATTGATGGTAAATGATTGATGATTGATGATTGATGATTGATGATTGATGATTGACTATTGATGATTGATGATTGATGGTTTATGATTGATAATTAATCATTGATGATTGATAGCTGATTATTGATGATTGATGATTGATGATTGATGATTGATGATTGATGATTGACGATTGACGATTGATGATTGATGATTGATGATGGATGATAGATGATTGATGATTGAAGATTGATGATTGTTGATTGATGTTTGATGATTGATGATTGTTGATTGATGATTGATGATTGATGATTGGTGATTGATGATTGATGATTGATGATTGAGGATTGATGATTGATGATTGATGATTGATGATTGATGATTGATGATTGATGATTGATGATTGATGATTGGTGATTAATGATTGATGATTGATGATTGATGATTGATGAGTGATGATTGATGATTGATGATTGATGATTGATGAATGATGACTGATGATTGATGATTGATGACTGATGATTGATGATTGATGATTGATGATTCATGATTGATGATTGATGATTGATGATTAATGATTGATGATTGATGGTTGATATTTGATGATTGATGATTGATGATTGATGATTGATGTTTGGTGATTGATGATTGATGATTGATGATTGATGATTGATGATTAATGATTGATGATTGATGATTGATGATTGATGATTGATGATTGATGATAGATGATTGATGATTGATGATTGATGATTGATGATTGATTATTGATGATTGATGATTAATGATTGATGATTGATGATTGATGATTGATGATTGATGATTGATGATTGATGATTGATGATTGATGATTGATGATTGATGATTGATGATTCATGATTCATGATTGATGATTGATGATTGATGATTGATGGTTGATGATTGCCTATTGATAGTAAGTGATTGATGATTGATGACTGATGATTTATGATTGATGATTGATGATTGATGATTGATGATTGATGATTGATGATTGATGATTGATGATTGATGATTGATGATTGATGATTGATGATTGATGATTGATGATTGATGATTGATGATTGATGATAAATGATTGATGATTGATGATTGATGATTGATAATTGATGATTGATGATTGATGATTGATGATTGATGATTGATGATTGATGATTGATGATTGATGATTGATGATTGATGATTGATGATTGATGATTGATGATTGATGATTGATGATTGATGATTGATGATTGATGATTGATGATTGACGATTGATGATTGAATAGTGGTGATTGATGATTGATGATTGATTAACTGTGATTCATGATTGATGATTGATGATTGATGATTGATGATTGATGATTGATGATTGATGATTGATGATTGATGATTGATGATTGATGATTGATGATTGATGATTGATGATTGATGATTGATGATTGATGATTGATGATTGATGATTGATGATTCATGATTGATAATTGATGATTGATGATTGATGATTTCTTATTGATGATTGATGATAGATGATTGATGATTGAATATTAATGATAGATGATTGATGATTGATGATTGATAATTGATAATTGATGATTGATGATTGGTGGTTGATTATTGATGATTGATGATTGATGGTTGATGATTGATGATTGATGATTGAAGATTGATGATTGATGATTGATGATTGATGATTGATGATTAATGATTGATGATTGATGATTGATGATTGATGATAGATGATTGATGATTGATGATTGATGATTGATGATTGATGATTGATGATTGATGATTGATGATTCATGATTGATGATTGATGATTGATGATTGATGATTGATGGTTGATGATTGCCTATTGATGGTAAGTGATTGATGATTGATGACTGATGATTGATGATTGATGATTGAAGATTGATGATTGATGATTGATGATTGATGATTGATGATTGATAATTGATGTTTGATGATTGATGATTGATGATTGATTATTGATGATTGATGATTGATGATTGATGATTGATGATTGATGATTGATGATTGATGATTGATGATTGATGATTGATGATTGATGATTGATGATTGATGATTGATGATTGATAATTGATAATTGATGATTGATGATTGGTGGTTGATTATTGATGATTGATGATTGATGATTGATAATTGATGATTGGTGATTGATGATCGATGATTAATGATTGATGATTGATCGATAATTTATGATTGATGATTGATGAATGATGATTGATGATTGATGATTGATGATTGATTATTTATGATTGATGATTGATGATTGATTATTGATGATTGATGATTAATGATTGATGATTGATGATTGATGATTGATGATTGATGATTGATGATTGATGATTGATGATTGATGATTGATGATTGATGATTGATGATTGATGATTGATGATTCATGATTGATGATTGATGATTGATGATTGATGGTTGATGATTGCCTATTGATGGTAAGTGATTGATGATTGATGACTGATGATTGATGATTGATGATTGATGATTGATGATTGATGATTGATGATTGATGATTGATGATTGATGATTGATGATTGATGATTGATGATTGATGATTGATGATTGATGATTGATGATTGATGATTGATGATTGATGATTGATGATTGATGATAAATGATTGATGATTGATGATTGATGATTGATAATTGATGATTGATGATTGATGATTGATGATTGATGATTGATGATTGATGATTGATGATTGATGATTGATGATTGATGATTGATGATTGATGATTGATGATTGATGATTGACGATTGATATTTGAATAGTGGTGATTGATGATTGATGATTGATTAACTGTGATTCATGATTGATGATTGATGATTGATGATTGATGATTGATGATTGATGATTGATGATTGATGATTGATGATTGATGATTGATGATTGATGATTCATGATTCATGATTGATAATTGATGATTGATGATTGATGATTTCTGATTGATGATTGATGATAGATGATTGATGATTGATGATTGATGATTGAATATTAATGATAGATGATTGATGATTGATGATTGATAATTGATAATTGATGATTGATGATTGGTGGTTGATTATTGATGATTGATGATTGATGGTTGATGATTGATGATTGATGATTGAAGATTGATGATTGATGATTGATGATTGATGATTGATGATTGATGTTTGATGATTGATGATTGATGATTGATTATTGATGATTGATGATTGATGATTGATGATTGATGATTGATGATTGATGATTGATGATAGATGATTGATGATTGATGATTGATGATTGATGATTGATGATTGATGATTGATGATTGATGATTGGTGATTGATGATCGATGATTAATGATTGATGATTGATTGATAATTATGATTGATGATTGATGAATGATGATTGATGATTGATGATTGATGATTGATGATTATGATTGATGATTGATGATTGATGATTGATGATTGATGATTGATGATTGATGATTGATGATTGATGATTGATGATTGATGATTGATGATTGATGATTGATGATTGATGATTGATGATTGATGATTGATGATTGATGATTGATGATTGATTGATGATTGATGATTGATGATTGATGATTGATGATTGATGATTGATGATTGATGATTGATGATTGATGATACATGATTGATGATTGATGATTGATGATTGATGATTGATGATTGATGATTGATGATTGATGAATGATGATTGCTGATTAATGATTGATGATTGATGATTGATGATTGTTGATTGATGATTGATGATAGATTATTGAAGATTGATGATTGATGATTAATGATTAATGACTGCTGATCGATGATTGATGATTGATGATTGATGATTGATGATTGATGATTGATGATTGATGATTGATGATTGATGATTGATGATTCATGATTGATGATTCATGATTGATAATTGATGATTGATGATTAATGATTGATGATTGATGGTTGATATTTGATGATTGATGATTGATGTTTGGTGATTGATGATTGATGATTGATTATGGATGATTGATGATTAATGATTGATGATTGATGATTGATGATTGATGATTAATGATTGATGATTGATGATTGATGATTGATGATTGATGATTAATGATTGATGATTGATGATTGATGATTGATGATTGATGATTGAAGATTGATGATTGATGATTGATGCTTGATGATTGATGATTGATTATTGATGATTGATGATTGATGATTGATTATTGATGATTGATGATTGATGATTGATGGTTGATGATTGATGATTGATGATTGATGATTGATGGTTGATGATTGATGATTGATGATTGATGATTGATGATTGATGATTGATGATAGATTATTGATGACTGATTATTGATGATTGATGATTGATGAATGATGATTGATGATTGATGATTGATGATTGATAATTGATGATTGATGATTGATGATTGATGATTGATGATTGATAATTGATGACTGATGATTGATGATTGATGATTGATTATTGATGATTGATGATTGATGATTGATGATTGATGATTGATGATTGATGATTGATGATTAATGATTGATGATTGATGATTGATGATTGATGATTGATGATTGATGATGAATGATTGGTGATTGATGATTGATGATTGATGATTGAAGATGGATGATTGATGATTGAATACTAATGATAGATGATTGATGATTGATGATTGATAATTGATGATTGATGATTGATGATTGATGATTGGTGGTTGATTATTGAATATTGATGATTGATGAATGATGATTGATGGATGATGATTGATGATTGATGATTGATGATTGATGATTGATGATTGATGATTAATGATTGATGATTGATGATTGATGATTGATGATTGATGATTGATGATTGGTGGTTGATTATTGATGACTGATGATTGATGAATGATGATTGATGGTTGATGATTGATGATTGATGATTGAAGATTGATGATTGATGATTAATGATTGATGATTGATGATTGATGATTGATAATTGATGATTGATGAATGGTGGTTGATTATTGATGATTGATGATTGATTAATGATGATTGATGGTTGATGATTGATGATTGATGATTGATGATTGATGATTGATGATTGATGATTGATGATTGATGATTGATGATTGATGATTGATGATTGATGATTGATGATTGATGATTGATTATTGATGATTGATGATTAATGAATGATGATTGATGGTTGATGATTGATGATTGATGATTGATGATTGATTATTGATGATTGATGATTGATGATTGATGATTGATGATTGATGATTGATGATTGATGATTGATGATTGATGATTGATGATTGATGATTGATGATTGATGATTGATGATTGATGATTGATGATTGATGATTGATGATTGATGATTGATGATTGATGATTGATGATTGATGATTGATGATTGATGATTGATGATTGATGATTGATGATTGATGATTGATGATTGATGAATGATGATTGATGATTGATGATTGATGATTGATGAGTGATGATTGATGATTGATGATTGATGATTGAATATTGATGATTGATGATTCATAATTGACTATTGATGATTGATGGTTGATGATTGCCTATTGATGGTAAATGATTGATGATTGATGAGTGATGATTGATGATTGATGATTGATGATTGATGATTGATGATCGATGATTGATGATTGATGATTGACTATTGATGATTGATGATTGATGATTGATGATTGATAATTAATCATTGATGATTGATAGCTGATTATTGATGATTGATGATTGATGATTGATGATTGATGATTGATGATTGATGATTGATGATTGATGATGGATGATAGATGATTGATGATTGAAAATTTATGATTGTTGATTGATGTTTGATGATTGATGATTGATGATTGATGATTGGTGATTGATGATTGATGATTGATGATTGAGGATTGATGATTGATGATTGATGATTGATGATTGACGATTGATGATTGATGATTGATGATTGATGATTGATGATTGGTGATTAATGATTGATGATTGATGATTGATGATTGATGAGTGATGATTGATGATTGATGATTGATGAATGATGACTGATGATTGATGATTGATGACTGATGATTGATGATTGATGATTGATGATTCATGATTGATGATTGATGATTGATGAATAATGATTGATGATTGATGGTTGATATTTGATGATTGAGGATTGATGATTGATGTTTGGTGATTGATGATTGATGATTGATGATTGATGATTGATGATTAATGATTGATGATTGATGATTGATGATTGATGATTGATGATTGATGATTAATGATTGATGATTGATGATTGATGATTGATGATTGATGATTGATGATTGATGAGTGATGATTAATGATTGATGATTGATGATTGATGATTGATGATTGATGATTGATGATTGATGATTGATGATTGATGATTGATGATTGATGATTGATGATTGATGATTGATGATTCATGATTGACTATTGATGATTGATGATTGATGGTTGATGATTGCCTATTGATGGTAAGTGATTGATGATTGATGATTGATGATTGATGACTGATGATTGATGATTGATGACTGATGATTGATGATTGATGATTGATGATTGATGATTGATGACTGATGATTGATGATTGATGACTGATGGTTGATGATTGATGATTGATGATTGATGATTGATGATTGATGATTGATGATTGATAATTGATGATTGATGATAAATGATTGATGATTGATGATTGATGATTGATGATTGATGATTGATGATTGATGATTGATGATTGATGATTGATGATTGATGATTGATGATTGATGATTGATGATTGATGATTGATGATTGATGATTGATGATTGACGATTGATGATTGAACAGTGGTGATTGATGATTGATGATTGATTAATTGTGATTCATGATTGATGATTGATGATTGATGATTGATGATTGATGATTGTTGATTGATGATTGATGATTGATGATTGATGATTGATGATTGATGATTGATGATTGATGATTGATGATTGATGATTGATGATTGATGATTGATGATTGATGATTGATGATTGATGATTCATGATTGATAATTGATGATTGATGATTGATGATTGATGATTGATGATTTCTGATTGATGATTGATGATAGATGATTGATGATTGATGATTGAATATTAATGATAGATGATTGATGATTGATGATTGATAATTGATGATTGATGATTGATGATTGGTGGTTGATTATTGATGATTGATGGTTGATGATTGATGATTGATGATAGAAGATTGATGATTGATGATTGATGATTGATAATTGATGTTTGATGATTGATGATTGATTATTGATGATTGATGATTTATGATTGATGATTGATGATTGATGATTGATGATTGATGATTGATGATTGATGATTGATGATTGATGATTGATGATTGATGATTGATGATTGATGATTGATGATTGATGATTGATGATTGATGATTGATGATTGATGATTGATGATTGATGATTGATTGATAATTGATGATTGATGATTGATGAATGATGATTGATGATTGATGATTGATGATTGATGATTTATGATTGATGATTGATGATTGATGATTGATGATTGATGATTGATGATTGATGATTGATGATTGATGATTGATGATTGATGATTGATGATTGATGATTGATGATTGATGATTGATGATTGATGATTGATGATTGATGATTGATGATTGATTGATGATTGATGATTGATGATTGATGATTGATGATTGATGATTGATGATTGATGATTGATGATTGATGATTGATGATTGATGAATGATGATTGATGATTAATGATTGATGATTGATGATTGTTGATTGATGATTGATGATAGATGATTGATGATTGATGATTGATGATTAATGATTAATGAATGATGATCGATGATTGATGATTGATGATTGATGATTGATGATTGATGATTGATGATTCATGATTGATGATTGATGATTGATGATTGATGATTGATGATTGATGATTGATGATTGATGATTCATGATTGATGATTGATGATTGATGATTAATGATTGATGATTGATGGTAGATATTTGATGATTGATGATTGATGTTTGGTGATTGATGATTGATGATTGATGATTGATGATTGATGATTAATGATTGATGATTGATGATTGATGATTGATGATTGATGATTGATGATTGATGATTGATGATTGATGATTGATGATTGATGATTGATGATTGATGATTGATGATTGATGATTGATGAGTGATGATTGATGATTGATGATTGATGATTGATGATTGATGACTGATGACTGATGATTGATGATTGATGATTAATGATAGATGATTGATGATTGATGATTGACAATTGATGATTGATGATTGATGATTGATGATTGATGATTTATGATGGATGATAGATGATTGATGATTGAAGATTGATGATTGTTGATTGATGATTCATGATTGATGATTGATGATTGATGATTAATGATTGATGATTGATGGTTGATATTTGATGATTGATGATTGATGATTGATGTTTGGTGATTGATGATTGATGATTGATGATTGATGATTGATGATTGATGATTAATGATTAATGATTGATGATTGATGATTGATGATTGATGATTAATGATTGATGATTGATGATTGATGATTGATGATTGATGATTGATGATTGATGATTGATGATTGATGATTGATGATTGATGATTGATGATTGATGATTGATGATTGATGATTGATGATTGATGATTGATGATTGATGATTGATGATTGATGATTGATGATTGATGATTGATGATTGACGATTGATGATTGATGATTGATGATTGATGATTGATGATTGATGATTGATGATTGATGATTGATGATTGATGATTGATGATTCATGATTGACTATTGATGATTGATGATTGATGGTTGATGATTGCCTATTGATGGTAAGTGATTGATGATTGATGATTGATGATTGATGATTGATGACTGATGATTGATGATTGATGACTGATGATTGATGATTGATGATTGATGATTGATGATTGATGATTGATGATTGATGATTGATGATTGATGATTGATGATTGATGATTGATGATTGATGATTGATGATTGATGATTGATAATTGATGATTGATGATAAATGATTGATGATTGATGATTGATGATTGATGATTGATGATTGATGATTGATGATTGATGATTGATGATTGATGATTGACGATTGATGATTGAACAGTGGTGATTGATGATTGATGATTGATTAACTGTGATTGATGATTGATGATTGATGATTGATGATTGATGATTGATGATTGATGATTGATGATTGATGATTGATGATTGATGATTGATGATTGATGATTGATGATTCATGATTGATAATTGATGATTGATGATTGATGATTTCTGATTGATGATTGATGATAGATGATTGATGATTGATGATTGATGATTGAATATTAATGATAGATGATTGATGATTGATGATTGATAATTGATGATTGATGATTGATGATTGGTGGTTGATTATTGATGATTGTTGATTGATGATTGATGGTTGATGATTGATGATTGATGATTGAAGATTGATGATTGATGATTGATGATTGATGATTGATGATTGATAATTGATGTTTGATGATTGATGATTGATTATTGATGATTGATGATTGATGATTGATGATTGATGATTGATGATTGATGAGTGATAATTGATGATTGATGATTGATGATTGATGATTGATGATTGATGATTGATTGATAATTGATGATTGATGATTGATGAATGATGATTGATGATTGATGATTGATGATTGATGATTGATGATTTATGATTGATGATTGATGATTGATGATTGATGATTGATGATTGATGATTGATGATTGATGATTGATGATTGATGATTGATGATTGATGATTGATTATTGATGATTGATGATTGATTGATGATTGATGATTGATGATTGATGATTGATGATTGATGATTGATGATTGATGATTGATGATTGATGAATGATGATTGATGATTAATGATTGATGATTGATGATTGTTGATTGATGATTGATGATAGATGATTGATGATTGATGATTGATGATTAATGATTAATGACTGATGATCGATGATTGATGATTGATGATTGATGATTGATGATTGATGATTGATGATTGATGATTGATGATTGATGATTGATGATTGATGATTGATGATTGATGATTGATGATTGATGATTGATGATTGATGATTCATGATTGATGATTGATGATTGATGATTAATGATTGATGATTGATGGTTGATATTTGATGATTGATGATTGATGATTGATGTTTGGTGATTGATGATTGATGATTGATGATTGATGATTGATGATTAATGATTGATGATTGATGATTGATGATTGATGATTGATGATTGATGATTGATGATTGATGATTGATGATTGATGATTGATGATTGATGATTGATGATTGATGATTGATGATTGATGATTGATGACTGATGACTGATGATTGATGATTGATGATTGATGATTAATGATAGATGATTGATGATTGATGATTGATAATTGATGATTGATGATTGATGATTGATGATTGGTGGTTGATTATTGATGATTGATGATTGATGAATGATGATTGATGGTTAATGATTGATGATTGATGATTGTTGATTGATGATTGATGATAGATGATCGATGATTGATGATTGATGATTGATGATTGATGATTAATGATTAATGACTGATGATCGATGATTGATGATTGATGATTGATGATTGATGATTGATGATTGATGATTGATGATTTATGATTGATGATTGACTATTGATGATTGATGATTGATGATTGATGATTGATAATTAATCATTGATGATTGATAGCTGATTATTGATGATTGATGATTGATGATTGATGATTGATGATTGATGATTGATGATTGATGATTGATGATGGATGATAGATGACTGATGATTGAAGATTGATGATTGTTGATTGATGTTTGATGATTGATGATTGATGATTGATGATTGGTGATTGATGATTGATGATTGATGATTGAGGATTGATGATTGATTATTGATGATTGATGATTGATGATTGATGATTGATGATTGATGATTGGTGATTAATGATTGATGATTGATGATTGATGATTGATGAGTGATGATTGATGATTGATGATTGATGAATGATGACTGATGATTGATGATTGATGACTGATGATTGATGATTGATGATTGATGATTCATTATTGATGATTGATGATTGATGATTAATGATTGATGAT
Organism: Stratiomys singularior; assembly: GCA_954870665.1. NCBI lineage: Eukaryota > Metazoa > Arthropoda > Insecta > Diptera > Stratiomyidae > Stratiomys > Stratiomys singularior. The sequence goes on from CATOZT010000049.1 coordinate 19,516, forward strand.
TGATGGTTGATATTTGATGATTGATGATTGATGATTGATGATTGATGTTTGGTGATTGATGATTGATGATTGATGATTGATGATTGATGATTGATGATTAATGATTGATGATTGATGATTGATGATTGATGATTGATGATTGATGATTGATGATTAATGATTGATGATTGATGATTGATGATTGATGATTGATGATTGATGATTGATGATTAATGATTGATGATTGATGATTGATGATTGATGATTGATGATTGATGATTGATGATTGATGATTGATGATTGATGATTGATGAATGATGATTGATGATTGATGATTCATGATTCATGATTGACTATTGATGATTGATGATTGATGGTTGATGATTGCCTATTGATGGGAAGTGATTGATGATTGATGATTGATGATTGATGACTGATGATTGATGATTGATGACTGATGATTGATGATTGATGATTGATGATTGATGATTGATGATTGATGATTGATGATTGATGATTGATGATTGATGATTGATGATTGATGATTGATTATTGATGATTGATGATAAATGATTGATGATTGATGATTGATGATTGATGATTGATGATTGATGATTGATGATTGATGATTGATGATTGATGATTGATGATTGATGATTGATGATTGATGGTTCATGATTGACGATTGATGATTGACGATTGATGATTGAACAGTGGTGATTGATGATTGATGATTGATTAACTGTGATTCATGATTGATGATTGATGATTGGTGATTGATGATTGATGATTGATGATTGATGATTGATGATTGATGATTGATGATTCATGATTGATGATTGATGATTGATGATTAATGATTGATGATTGATGGTTGATATTTGATGATTGATGATTGATGATTGATGTTTGGTGATTGATGATTGATGATTGATGATTGATGATTGATGATTGATGATTGATGATTGATGATTAATGATTGATGATTGATGATTGATGATTGATGATTGATGATTGATGATTAATGATTGATGATTGATGATTGATGATTGGTGATTGAAGATCGATGATTGATGATTGATGCTTGATGATTGATGATTGATGATTGATGATTGATGATTGATGATTGATGGTTGATGATTGATGATTGAGGATTGATAATTGTTGATTGATGATTGGTGATTGATGATTGATGATTGATGATTGATGATTGATGAGTGATGATTGATGATTGATTATTGATGATTGATGAATGATGATTGATGATTGATAATTGTTGATTGATGATTGATGATTGATGATTGATAATTGATGATTGATGATTGATGATTGATGATTGATGATTGATTATTGATGATTGATGATTGATGATTGATGATTGATGATTGATGATTGATGATTGATGATTGATGATTGATGATTGATGATTGATGATTGATGATTGATGATTGATGATTGATGATTGATGATTGATGATTGATGATTGATGATTGATGATTGATGATTGATGATTGATGATTGATGATTGCTGATTGATGATTGATGATTGATGATTGACGATTGATGATTGAACACTGGTGATTGATGATTGATGATTGATAAACTGTGATTCATGACTGATGATTGATGATTGATGATTGATGATTGATGATTGATGATTGATGATTGATGATTGATGATTCATGATTGATGATTGATGATTGATGATTGATGATTAATGATTGATGATTGATGGTTGATATTTGATGATTGATGATTGATGATTGATGATTGATGTTTGGTGATTGATGATTGATGATTAATGATTGATGATTGATGATTGATGATTGATGATTGATGATTAATGATTGATGATTGATGATTGATGATTGATGATTGATGATTGATGATTAATGATTGATGATTGATGATTGATGATTGATGATTGATGATTGATGATTGATGATTGATGATTGAATATTGATGATTGATGATTGATGATTGATTATTGATGATTGATGATTGATGATTGATGATTGATGATTGATGATTGATGGTTGATGATTGATGATTGATGATTGATGATTGATGATTGATGATTGATGATAGATTATTGATGATTGATGATTGATGATTGATGATTGATGAATGATGATTGATGATTGATGATTGATGATTGTTAATTGATGATTGATGATTGATGATTGATGATTGATGATTGATAATTGATGATTGATGGTTGATGATTGATGATTGATGATTGATTATTGATGATTGATGATTGATGATTGATGATTGATGATTGATGATTGATGATTGGTGATTGATGATTGATGATTGATGATTGATGATTGATGATTGATGATTGATGATTGATGATTGATGATTGATGATTGATGATTGATGATTGATGATTGATGATTGATGATTGATGATTGATGATTGATGATTGATGATTGATGATTGATGATTGATGATTGATGATTATTGATTGATGATAGATTATTGATGATTGATGATTGATGATTGATGAATGATGATTGATGATTGATGATTGAAGATTGATGATTGATGATTGATGATTGATGATTGATGATTGATGATTAATGATTGATGATTGATGATTGATGATTGATAATTGATGATTGATGATTGATGATTGATGATTGATGATTGATGATTGATGATTGATGATTGATGATTGATGATTGATGATTGATGATTGATGATTGATGATTGATGATTGATGAATGATGATTGATGATTGATGATTGATGATTGATGATTGATGATTGATGATTGATGATTGATGATTGATAATTGATGATTGATGATTGATGATTGATGATTGATGATTCATGATTGATAATTGATGATTGATGATTGATGATTGATGATTGATGATTGATGATTGATGATTGATGATTGATGATTGATGATTGATGATTGATGATTGATGATTGATGATTGATGATTGATGATTGATGATTGGAGATTGATGATTGATGATTGAATATTAATGATAGATGATTGATGATTGATGATTGATAATTGATGATTGATGATTGATGATTGGTGGTTGATTATTGAAGATTGATGATTGATGAATGATGATTGATGGTTGATGATTGATGATTGATGATTGATGATTGATGATTAATGATTGATGATTGATGATTGATGATTGATGATTGATGATTGATGATTGATGATTGATGATTGATGATTGATGATTGGTGGTTGATTATTGATGATTGATGAATGATGATTGATGGTTGATGATTGATGATTGATGATTGAAGATTGATGATTGATGATTAATGATTGATGATTGATGATTGATGATTGATGATTGATATTTGATGATTGATGAATGGTGGTTGATTATTGATGATTGATGATTGATTAATGATGATTGATGGTTGATGATTGATGATTGATGATTGATGATTGATTATTGATGATTGATGATTGATGAATGATGATTGATGGTTGATGATTGATGATTGATGATTGATGATTGATGATTGATGATTGATTATTAATGATTGATGATTGATGATTGATGGTTGATGATTGATGATTGATGATTGATGATTGATGATTGATGATTGATGATTGATGATTGATGATTGATGATTGGTGATTGATGATTGATGATTGATGATTGATGATTGATGATTGATGATTGATGATTGATGATTGATGATTGATGATTGATGATTGATGATTGATGATTGATGATTGATGATTGATGATTGATGATTGATGATTGATGATTGATGATTGATGATTGATGATTGATGATTGATGATTGATGATTGATGATTGATGAGTGATGATTGATGATTGATGATTGATGATTGAAAATTGATGATTGATGATTCATAATTGACTATTGATGATTGATGGTTGATGATTGCCTATTGATGGTAAATGATTGATAATTGATGATTGATGATTGATGATTGATGATTGATGATTGATGATTGATGATTGATGATTGATGATTGATGATTGATGATTGAAGATTGATGATTGATGATTGAATATTAATGATAGATGATTGATGGTTGATAATTGATGATTGATGATTGATGATTGGTGGTTGATTATTGAAGATTGATGATTGATGATTGATGATTGATAATTGATGATTGATGATTGATGATATGTGGTTGATTATTGATGATTGATGATTGATTAATGATGATTGATGGTTGATGATTGATGATTGATGATTGATGATTGATGATTGATGATTGAAGATTGATGATTGATGATTGATGATTGATGATTGATGATTTCTGATTGATGATTGATGATAGATGATTGATGATTGATGATTGATGATTGAATATTAATGATAGATGATTGATGGTTGATGATTGATAATTGATGATTGATGATTGATGATTCATGATTGATTATAGATGATTGATTATTGATGATTGATGATTGATGATTGAGGATTGATGATTGATGATTGATGATTGATGATTGATGATTGATGATTGATGATTGATGATTGATGATTGATGATTGATGATTGATGATTGATGATTGATGATTGATGATTGATGATTGATGATTGATGATTGATGATTGATGATTGATGATTGATAATTGATGATTGATGATTGATGATTGGTGGTTGATTATTGATGATTGAACATTGATAAATGATGATTGATGGTTGATGATTGATGATTGAAGATTGATGATTGATGATTGATGTTAGATGATTGATGATTGATAATTGATGATGAATGATTGATGATTGATGACTTCTGATTGATGATTGATGATAGATGATTGATGATTGATGATTGATGATTGAATATTAATGATAGATGATTGATGATTGATGATTGATAATTGATGATTGATGATTGATGATTGATGATTGGTGGTTGATTATTGATGGTTGATGATTGATGAATGATGATTGATGGTTGATGATTGATGATTGATAATTGATGATTAATGATTGATGATTGATGACTTCTGATTGATGATTGATGATAGATGATTGATGATTGATGATTGATGATTGAATATTAATGATAGATGATTGATGATTGATGAATGATGAATGATGATTGATGGTTGATGATTGATGATTGATGATTGATGATTGATGATTGATGATTGATGATTGATGATTGATGATTGATTATTAATGATTGATGATTGATGATTGATGATTGATGATTGATGATTGATGATTGATGATTGATGATTGATGATTGATGATTGATGATTGATGATTGATGATTGATGATTGATGATTGGTGATTGATGATTGATGATTGATGATTGATGATTGATGATTGATGATTGATGATTGATGATTGATGATTGATGATTGATGATTGATGATTGATGATTGATGATTGATGATTGATGATTGATGATTGATGATTGATGATTGATGATTGATGATTGATGATTGATGATTGATGAGTGATGATTGATGATTGATGATTGATGATTGATGATTGAATATTGATGATTGATGATTCATAATTGACTATTGATGATTGATGGTTGATGATTGCCTATTGATGGTAAATGATTGATAATTGATGATTGATGATTGATGATTGATGATTGATGATTGATGATTGATGATTGATGATTGAAGATTGATGATTGATGATTGAATATTAATGATAGATGATTGATGATTGATGGTTGATAATTGATGATTGATGATTGATGATTGGTGGTTGATTATTGAAGATTGATGATTGATGAATGATGATTGATGGTTGATGATTGATGATTGATGATTGATGATTGATGATTGATGATTGATGATTAATGATTGATGATTGATGATTGATGATTGATGATTGATGATTGATGATTGATTATTGATGATTGATGATTGATGATTGATGATTGGTGGTTGATTATTGATGACTGATGATTGATGAATGATGATTGATGGTTGATGATTGATGATTGATGATTGAAGATTGATGATTGATGATTAATGATTGATGATTGATGATTGATGTTTGAAGATTGATGATTGATGATTGATGATTGATGATTGAAGATTGATGATTGATGATTGATGATTGATGATTGATGATTGATGATTGATAATTGATGATTGATGATTGATGTTTGATGATTTCTGATTGATGATTGATGATAGATGATTGATGATTGATGATTGATGATTGATGATTGATGATTGGTGGTTGATTATTGATGATTGATGATTGATCAATGATGATTGATGGTTGATGATTGATGATTGATGATTGAAGATTGATGATTGATGATTGATTATTGATGATTGATAATTGATGTTTGATGATTGATGATTGATGATTGATGATTGATAATTGATGATTGATGATTGATGATATGTGGTTGATTATTGATGATTGATAATTGATTAATGATGATTGATGGTTGATGATTGATGATTGATGATTGATGATTGATGATTGAAGATTGATGATTGATGATTGATGATTGATGATTGATGATTTCTGATTGATGATTGATGATAGATGATTGATGATTGATGATTGATGATTGAATATTAATGATAGATGATTGATGATTGATGATTGATAATTGATGATTGATGATTGATGATTGATGATTGATGATTGATTATTGATGATTGATGATTGATGATTGAGGATTGATGATTGATGATTGATGATTGATGATTGATGATTGATGATTGATGATTGATGATTGATGATTGATGATTGATGATTGATGATTGATGATTGATGATTGATGAATGATGATTGATGATTGATGATTGATAATTGATGATTGATGATTGATGATTGGTGGTTGATTATTGATGATTGAACATCGATAAATGATGATTGATGGTTGATGATTGATGATTGAAGATTGATGATTGATGATTGATGTTAGATGATTGATGATTGATAATTGATGATTACTGATTGATGATTGATGACTTCTGATTGATGATTGATGATAGATGATTGATGATTGATGATTGATGATTGAATATTAATGATAGATGATTGATGATTGATGATTGATAATTGATGATTGATGATTGATGATTGATGATTGGTGGTTGATTATTGATGGTTGATGATTGATGAATGATGATTGATGGTTGATGATTGATGATTGATGATTGATGATTGATGATTGATGATTGATGATTGATGATTGATGATTGATGATTGATGATTGATAATTGATGTTTGATGATTGATGATTGATGATTGATGATTGATGATTGATGATTGATGATTGATGATTGATGATTGATGATTGATGATTGATGGTTGATGATTGATGATTGATGATTGATGATTGATTATTGATGATTGATGATTGATGATTTATGATTGATGGTTGATGATTGATGATTGATGATTGATGATTGATGATTGATGATTGATGATTGATGATTGATGATTGATGATTGATGACTGATGACTGATGACTGATGATTGATGATTGATGATTGATGATAGATGATTGATGATTGATGATTGTAATTGATGATTGTAATTGATGATTGATGATTGCCTATTGATGGTAAATGATTGATGATTGATGATTGATGATTAATGATTGATGATTGATGATTGATGATTGATGATTGATGATTGATGATTGATGATTGATGATTGATGATTGATGATTGATGATTTATGATTGATGATTGATGATTGATGATTGTAATTGATGATTGATGATTGCCTATTGATGGTAAATGATAGATGATTGATGATTGATGATTTATGATTGATGATTGATGATTGATGATTGATGATTGATGATTGATGATTGATGATTGATGATTGATGATTGATGATTGATGATTGATGATTCATGATTGACTATTGATGATTGATGGTTGATGATTGACTATTGATGGTAAATGATTGATGATTGATGATTGATGCTTGATGATTGATGATTGATGATTGATGATTGATGATTGATGATTGATGATTGATGATTGATGATTGATGATTGATGATTGATGATTGATGATTGATGACTGATGATTGATGATTGATGATTGATGATTGATGATTGATGATTGATGATTGATGATTGATGATTGATGATTTATGATTGATGATTGATGATTGATGATTGTAATTGATGATTGATGATTGCCTATTGATGGTAAATGATAGATGATTGATGATTGATGATTTATGATTGATGATTGATGATTGATGATTGATGATTGATGATTGATGATTGATGATTGATGATTGATGATTGATGATTGATGATTGATGATTGATGATTGATGATTCATGATATACTATTGATGATTGATGGTTGATGATTGACTATTGATGGTAAATGATTGATGATTGATGATTGATGATTGATGATTGATGATTGATGATTGAAGATTGATGATTGATGATTGAATATTAATGATAGATGATTGATGATTGATGGTTGATAATTGATGATTGATGATTGATGATTGGTGGTTGATTATTGAAGATTGATGATTGATGAATGATGATTGATGGTTGATGATTGATGATTGATGATTGATGATTGATGATTGATGATTAATGATTGATGATTAATGATTGATGATTGATGATTGATGATTGATGATTGATTATTGATGATTGATGATTGATGATTGATGATTGGTGGTTGATTATTGATGACTGATGATTGATGAATGATGATTGATGGTTGATGATTGATGATTGAAGATTGATGATTGATGATTAATGATTGATGATTGATGATTGATGTTTGAAGATTGATGATTGATGATTGATGATTGATGATTGAAGATTGATGATTGATGATTGATGATTGATGATTGATGATTGATGATTGATGATTGATGATTGGTGATTGATGATTGATGATTGATGATTGATGATTGATGATTGATGATTGATGATTGATGATTGATGATTGATGATTGATGATTGATGATTGATGATTGATGATTGATGATTGATGATTGATGATTGATGATTGATGATTGGTGATTGATGATTGATGATTGATGATTGATGATTGATGATTGATGATTGATGATTGATGATTGATGATTGGTGATTGATGATTGATGATTGATGATTGATGATTGATGATTGATGATTGATGATTGATGATTGATGATTGATGATTGATGATTGATGATTGATGATTGATGATTGATGATTGATGATTGATGATTGATAATTGATGATTGATGATTGATGATTGGTGGTTGATTATTGATGATTGAACATTGATAAATGATGATTGATGGTTGATGATTGATGATTGAAGATTGATGATTGATGATTGATGTTAGATGATTGATGATTGAAATTGATGATTAATGATTGATGATTGATGACTTCTGATTGATGATTGATGGTAGATGATTGATGATTGATGATTGATGATTGAATATTAATGATAGATGATTGATGATTGATGATTGATAATTGATGATTGATGATTGATGATTGATGATTGGTGGTTGATTATTGATGGTTGATGATTGATGAATGATGATTGATGGTTGATGATTGATGATTGATAATTGATGATTAATGATTGATGATTGATGACTTCTGATTGATGATTGATGATAGATGATTGATGATTGATGATTGATGATTGAATATTAATGATAGATGATTGATGATTGATGAATGATGATTGATGGTTGATGATTGATGATTGATGATTGATGATTGATGATTGATGATTGATGATTGATGATTGATTATTAATGATTGATGATTGATGATTGATGATTGATGATTGATGATTGATGATTGATGATTGATGATTGATGATTGATGATTGATGATTGGTGATTGATGATTGATGATTGATGATTGATGATTGATGATTGATGATTGATGATTGATGATTGATGATTGATGATTGATGATTGATGATTGATGATTGATGATTGATGATTGATGATTGATGATTGATGATTGATGATTGATGATTGATGATTGATGATTGATGATTGATGATTGATGATTGATGAGTGATGATTGATGATTGATGATTGATGATTGACTATTGATGATTGATGATTCATAATTGACTATTGATGATTGATGGTTGATGATTGCCTATTGATGGGAAATGATTGATAATTGATGATTGATGATTGATGATTGATGATTGATGATTGATGATTGATGATTGAAGATTGATGATTGATGATTGAATATTAATGATAGATGATTGATGATTGATGGTTGATAATTGATGATTGATGATTGATGATTGGTGGTTGATTATTGAAGATTGATGATTGATGAATGATGATTGATGGTTGATGATTGATGATTGATGATTGATGATTGATGATTGATGATTGATGATTGATGATTAATGATTGATGATTGATGATTGATGATTGATGATTGATTATTGATGATTGATGATTGATGATTGGTGGTTGATTATTGATGACTGATGATTGATGAATGATGATTGATGGTTGATGATTGATGATTGATGATTGAAGATTGATGATTGATGATTAATGATTGATGATTGATGATTGATGTTTGAAGATTGATGATTGATGATTGATGATTGATGATTGAAGATTGATGATTGATGATTGATGATTGATGATTGATGATTGATAATTGTTGATTGATGATTGATGTTTGATGATTTCTGATTGATGATTGATGATAGATGATTGATGATTGATGATTGATGATTGGTGATTGATGATTGATGATTGGTGGTTGATTATTGATGATTGATGATTGATCAATGATGATTGATGGTTGATGATTGATGATTGATGATTGAAGATTGATGATTGATGATTGATTATTGATGATTGATAATTGATGTTTGATGATTGATGATTGATGATTGATGATTGATGATTGATAATTGATGATTGATGATTGATGATATGTGGTTGATTATTGATGATTGATGATTGATTAATGATGATTGATGGTTGATGATTGACGATTGATGATTGATGATTGATGATTGAAGATTGATGATTGATGATTGATGATTGATGATTGATGATTTCTGATTGATGATTGATGATAGATGATTGATGATTGATGATTGATGATTGAATATTAATGATAGATGATTGATGATTGATGATTGATAATTGATGATTGATGATTGATGATTGATGATTGATGATTGATTATTGATGATTGATGATTGATGATTGAGGATTGATGATTGATGATTGATGATTGATGATTGATGATTGATGATTGATGATTGATGATTGATGATTGATGATTGATGATTGATGATTGATGATTGATGATTGATGAATGATGATTGATGATTGATGATTGATAATTGATGATTGATGATTGATGATTGGTGGTTGATTATTGATGATTGAACATCGATAAATGATGATTGATGGTTGATGATTGATGATTGAAGATTGATGATTGATGATTGATGTTAGATGATTGATGATTGATAATTGATGATTACTGATTGATGATTGATGACTTCTGATTGATGATTGATGATAGATGATTGATGATTGATGATTGATGATTGAATATTAATGATAGATGATTGATGATTGATGATTGATAATTGATGATTGATGATTGATGATTGATGATTGGTGGTTGATTATTGATGGTTGATGATTGATGAATGATGATTGATGGTTGATGATTGATGATTGATGATTGATGATTGATGATTGATGATTGATGATTGATGATTGATGATTGATGATTGATGATTGATAATTGATGTTTGATGATTGATGATTGATGATTGATGATTGATGATTGATGATTGATGATTGATGATTGATGATTGATGATTGATGATTGATGGTTGATGATTGATGATTGATGATTGATGATTGATTATTGATGATTGATGATTGATGATTTATGATTGATGGTTGATGATTGATGATTGATGATTGATGATTGATGATTGATGATTGATGATTGATGATTGATGATTGATGATTGATGATTGATGACTGATGACTGATGACTGATGATTGATGATTGATGATTGATGATAGATGATTGATGATTGATGATTGTAATTGATGATTGTAATTGATGATTGATGATTGCCTATTGATGGTAAATGATTGATGATTGATGATTGATGATTAATGATTGATGATTGATGATTGATGATTGATGATTGATGATTGATGATTGATGATTGATGATTGATGATTGATGATTGATGATTGATGATTGATGATTTATGATTGATGATTGATGATTGATGATTGTAATTGATGATTGATGATTGCCTATTGATGGTAAATGATAGATGATTGATGATTGATGATTTATGATTGATGATTGATGATTGATGATTGATGATTGATGATTGATGATTGATGATTGATGATTGATGATTCATGATTGACTATTGATGATTGATGGTTGATGATTGACTATTGATGGTAAATGATTGATGATTGATGATTGATGCTTGATGATTGATGATTGATGATTGATGATTGATGATTGATGATTGATGATTGATGATTGATGATTGATGATTGATGATTGATGATTGATGACTGATGATTGATGATTGATGATTGATGATTGATGATTGATGATTGATGATTGATGATTGATGATTTATGATTGATGATTGATGATTGATGATTGTAATTGATGATTGATGATTGCCTATTGATGGTAAATGATAGATGATTGATGATTGATGATTTATGATTGATGATTGATGATTGATGATTGATGATTGATGATTGATGATTGATGATTGATGATTGATGATTGATGATTGATGATTCATGATATACTATTGATGATTGATGGTTGATGATTGACTATTGATGGTAAATGATTGATGATTGATGATTGATGATTGATGATTGATGATTGATGATTGAAGATTGATGATTGATGATTGAATATTAATGATAGATGATTGATGATTGATGGTTGATAATTGATGATTGATGATTGATGATTGGTGGTTGATTATTGAAGATTGATGATTGATGAATGATGATTGATGGTTGATGATTGATGATTGATGATTGATGATTGATGATTGATGATTAATGATTGATGATTGATGATTGATGATTGATGATTGATGATTGATGATTGATTATTGATGATTGATGATTGATGATTGATGATTGGTGGTTGATTATTGATGACTGATGATTGATGAATGATGATTGATGGTTGATGATTGATGATTGAAGATTGATGATTGATGATTAATGATTGATGATTGATGATTGATGTTTGAAGATTGATGATTGATGATTGATGATTGATGATTGAAGATTGATGATTGATGATTGATGATTGATGATTGATGATTGATGATTGATGATTGATGATTGATGATTGGTGATTGATGATTGATGATTGATGATTGATGATTGATGATTGATGATTGATGATTGATGATTGATGATTGATGATTGATGATTGATGATTGATGATTGATGATTGATGATTGATGATTGATGATTGATGATTGATGATTGATGATTGATGATTGGTGATTGATGATTGATGATTGATGATTGATGATTGATGATTGATGATTGATGATTGATGATTGATGATTGGTGATTGATGATTGATGATTGATGATTGATGATTGATGATTGATGATTGATGATTGATGATTGATGATTGATGATTGATGATTGATGATTGATGATTGATGATTGATGATTGATGATTGATGATTGATGATTGATGATTGATGATTGATGATTGATAATTGATGATTGATGATTGATGATTGGTGGTTGATTATTGATGATTGAACATTGATAAATGATGATTGATGGTTGATGATTGATGATTGAAGATTGATGATTGATGATTGATGTTAGATGATTGATGATTGAAATTGATGATTAATGATTGATGATTGATGACTTCTGATTGATGATTGATGGTAGATGATTGATGATTGATGATTGATGATTGAATATTAATGATAGATGATTGATGATTGATGATTGATAAGTGATGATTGATGATTGATGATTGATGATTGGTGGTTGATTATTGATGGTTGATGATTGATGAATGATGATTGATGGTTGATGATTGATGATTGATAATTGATGATTAATGATTGATGATTGATGACTTCTGATTGATGATTGATGATAGATGATTGATGATTGATGATTGATGATTGAATATTAATGATAGATTATTGATGATTGATGAATGATGATTGATGGTTGATGATTGATGATTGATGATTGATGATTGATGATTGATGATTGATGATTGATGATTGATTATTAATGATTGATGATTGATGATTGATGATTGATGATTGATGATTGATGATTGATGATTGATGATTGATGATTGATGATTGATGATTGGTGATTGATGATTGATGATTGATGATTGATGATTGATGATTGATGATTGATGATTGATGATTGATGATTGATGATTGATGATTGATGATTGATGATTGATGATTGATGATTGATGATTGATGATTGATGATTGATGATTGATGATTGATGATTGATGATTGATGATTGATGATTGATGATTGATGATTGATGATTGATGAGTGATGATTGATGATTGATGATTGATGATTGACTATTGATGATTGATGATTCATAATTGACTATTGATGATTGATGGTTGATGATTGCCTATTGATGGGAAATGATTGATAATTGATGATTGATGATTGATGATTGATGATTGATGATTGATGATTGATGATTGATGATTGAAGATTGATGATTGATGATTGAATATTAATGATAGATGATTGATGATTGATGGTTGATAATTGATGATTGATGATTGATGATTGGTGGTTGATTATTGAAGATTGATGATTGATGAATGATGATTGATGGTTGATGATTGATGATTGATGATTGATGATTGATGATTGATGATTGATGATTGATGATTGATGATTAATGATTGATGATTGATGATTGATGATTGATGATTGATTATTGATGATTGATGATTGATGATTGGTGGTTGATTATTGATGACTGATGATTGATGAATGATGATTGATGGTTGATGATTGATGATTGATGATTGAAGATTGATGATTGATGATTAATGATTGATGATTGATGATTGATGTTTGAAGATTGATGATTGATGATTGATGATTGATGATTGAAGATTGATGATTGATGATTGATGATTGATGATTGATGATTGATAATTGATGATTGATGATTGATGTTTGATGATTTCTGATTGATGATTGATGATAGATGATTGATGATTGATGATTGATGATTGATGATTGATGATTGATGATTGGTGGTTGATTATTGATGATTGATGATTGATCAATGATGATTGATGGTTGATGATTGATGATTGATGATTGAAGATTGATGATTGATGATTGATTATTGATGATTGATAATTGATGTTTGATGATTGATGATTGATGATTGATGATTGATGATTGATGATTGATAATTGATGATTGATGATTGATGATATGTGGTTGATTATTGATGATTGATGATTGATTAATGATGATTGATGGTTGATGATTGACGATTGATGATTGATGATTGATGATTGAAGATTGATGATTGATGATTGATGATTGATGATTGATGATTTCTGATTGATGATTGATGATAGATGATTGATGATTGATGATTGATGATTGAATATTAATGATAGATGATTGATGATTGATGATTGATAATTGATGATTGATGATTGATGATTGATGATTGATGATTGATGATTGATTATTGATGATTGATGATTGATGATTGAGGATTGATGATTGATGATTGATGATTGATGATTGATGATTGATGATTGATGATTGATGATTGATGATTGATGATTGATGATTGATGATTGATGATTGATGATTGATGATTGATGATTGATGATTGATGATTGATGATTGATGATTGATGATTGATGATTGATAATTGATGATTGATGATTGATGATTGGTGGTTGATTATTGATGATTGAACATTGATAAATGATGATTGATGGTTGATGATTGATGATTGAAGATTGATGATTGATGATTGATGTTAGATGATTGATGATTGATAATTGATGATTAATGATTGATGATTGATGACTTCTGATTGATGATTGATGATAGATGATTGATGATTGATGATTGATGATTGAATATTAATGATAGATGATTGATGATTGATGATTGATAATTGATGATTGATGATTGATGATTGGTGGTTGATTATTGATGGTTGATGATTGATGAATGATGATTGATGGTTGATGATTGATGATTGATGATTGATGATTGATGATTGATGATTGATGATTGATAATTGATGTTTGATGATTAATGATTGATGATTGATGATTGATGATTGATGATTGATGATTGATGATTGATGATTGATGGTTGATGATTGATGATTGATGATTGATTATTGATGATTGATGATTGATGATTTATGATTGATGGTTGATGATTGATGATTGATGATTGATGATTGATGATTGATGATTGATGATTGATGATTGATGATTGATGACTGATGACTGATGACTGATGATTGATGATTGATGATTGATGATAGATGATTGATGATTGATGATTGTAATTGATGATTGTAATTGATGATTGATGATTGCCTATTGATGGTAAATGATTGATGATTGATGATTGATGATTAATGATTGATGATTGATGATTGATGATTGATGATTGATGATTGATGATTGATGATTGATGATTGATGATTGATGATTGACGATTTATGATTGATGATTGATGATTGATGATTGATGATTGTAATTGATGATTGATGATTGCCTATTGATGGTAAATGATAGATGATTGATGATTGATGATTTATGATTGATGATTGATGATTGATGATTGATGATTGATGATTGATGATTGATGATTGATGATTGATGATTGATGATTGATGATTCATGATTGATGATTGATGATTGATGCTTGATGATTGATGATTGATGATTGATGATTGATGATTGATGATTGATGATTGATGATTGATGATTGATGATTGATGACTGATGATTGATGATTGATGATTGATGATTGATGATTGATGATTGATGATTTATGATTGATGATTGATGATTGATGATTGTAATTGATGATTGATGATTGCCTATTGATGGTAAATGATAGATGATTGATGATTGATGATTTATGATTGATGATTGATGATTGATGATTGATGATTGATGATTGATGATTGATGATTGATGATTGATGATTGATGATTCATGATTGACTATTGATGATTGATGGTTGATGATTGACTATTGATGGTAAATGATTGATGATTGATGATTGATGATTGATGATTGATGATTGATGATTGATGATTGATGATTGAAGATTGATGATTGATGATTGAATATTAATGATAGATGATTGATGATTGATGGTTGATAATTGATGATTGATGATTGATGATTGGTGGTTGATTATTGAAGATTGATGATTGATGAATGATGATTGATGGTTGATGATTGATGATTGATGATTGATGATTGATGATTGATGATTAATGATTGATGATTGATGATTGATGATTGATGATTGATGATTGATGATTGATGATTGATTATTGATGATTGATGATTGATGATTGATGATTGGTGGTTGATTATTGATGACTGATGATTGATGAATGATGATTGATGGTTGATGATTGATGATTGATGATTGAAGATTGATGATTGATGATTAATGATTGATGATTGATGATTGATGTTTGATGATTGATGATTGATGATTGATGATAGATGATTGATGATTGATGATTGTAATTGATGATTGTAATTGATGATTGATGATTGATGATTGATGATTGATGATTGATGATTGATGATTGATGATTGATGATTGATGATTGATGATTGATGATTGATGATTGATGATTGATGATTGATGATTGATGATTGATGGTTGATGATTGATGATTGATGATTGATGATTGATGATTGATGATTGATGATTGATGATTGATGATTGATGATTGATGATTGATGATTGATGATTGATGATTGATGATTGATGATTGATGATTGATGATTGATGATTGATGATTGATGATTGATGATTGATGATTGATGATTGATGATTGATGATTGATGATTGATAATTGATGATTGATGATTGATGATTGATGATTGATGATTGATGATTGATGATTGATGATTGATGATTGATGATTGATGATTGATGGTTGATGATTGACTATTGATGGTAAATGATTGATGATTGATGATTGATGATTGATGATTGATGATTGAAGATTGATGATTGATGATTGAATATTAATGATAGATGATTGATGATTGATGGTTGATAATTGATGATTGATGATTGATGATTGGTGGTTGATTATTGAAGATTGATGATTGATGAATGATGATTGATGGTTGATGATTGATGATTGATGATTGATGATTGATGATTGATGATTGATGATTAATGATTGATGATTGATGATTGATGATTGATGATTGATGATTGATGATTGATTATTGATGATTGATGATTGATGATTGATGATTGGTGGTTGATTATTGATGACTGATGATTGATGAATGATGATTGATGGTTGATGATTGATGATTCATGATTGATGATTCATGATTGATGATTAATGATTGATGATTGATGATTGATGTTTGAAGATTGATGATTGATGATTGATGATTGATGATTGAAGATTGATGATTGATGATTGATGATTGATGATTGATGATTGATGATTGATGATTGATGATTGATAATTGATGATTGATGATTGATGTTTGATGATTTCTGATTGATGATTGATGATAGATGATTGATGATTGATGATTGATGATTGATGATTGATGATTGATGATCGGTGGTTGATTATTGATGATTGATGATTGATCAATGATGATTGATGGTTGATGATTGATGATTGATGATTGAAGATTGATGATTGATGATTGATTATTGATGATTGATAATTGATGTTTGATGATTGATGATTGATGATTGATGATTGATGATTGATGATTGATAATTGATGATTGATGATTGATGATATGTGGTTGATTATTGATGATTGATGATTGATTAATGATGATTGATGGTTGATGATTGATGATTGATGATTGATGATTGATGATTGAAGATTGATGATTGATGATTGATGATTGATGATTGATGATTTCTGATTGATGATTGATGATAGATGATTGATGATTGATGATTGATGATTGAATATTAATGATAGATGATTGATGATTGATGATTGATAATTGATGATTGATGATTGATGATTGATGATTGATGATTGATTATTGATGATTGATGATTGATGATTGAGGATTGATGATTGATGATTGATGATTGATGATTGATGATTGATGATTGATGATTGATGATTGATGATTGATGATTGATGATTGATGATTGATGATTGATGATTGATGATTGATGATTGATGATTGATGATTGATGATTGATGATTGATGATTGATGATTGATGATTGATAATTGATGATTGATGATTGATGATTGGTGGTTGATTATTGATGATTGAACATTGATAAATGATGATTGATGGTTGATGATTGATGATTGAAGATTGATGATTGATGATTGATGTTAGATGATTGATGATTGATAATTGATGATTAATGATTGATGATTGATGACTTCTGATTGATGATTGATGATAGATGATTGATGATTGATGATTGATGATTGAATATTAATGATAGATGATTGATGATTGATGATTGATAATTGATGATTGATGATTGATGATTGATGATTGGTGGTTGATTATTGATGGTTGATGATTGATGAATGATGATTGATGGTTGATGATTGATGATTGATGATTGATGATTGATGATTGATGATTGATGATTGATGATTGATGATTGATGATTGATAATTTATGTTTGATGATTGATGATTGATGATTGATGATTGATGATTGATGATTGATGATTGATGGTTGATGATTGATGATTGATGATTGATTATTGATGATTGATGATTGATGATTTATGATTGATGGTTGATGGTTGATGATTGATGATTGATGATTGATGATTGATGATTGATGATTGATGATTGATGACTGATGACTGATGACTGATGACTGATGATTGATGATTGATGATTGATGATAGATGATTGATGATTAATGATTGTAATTGATGATTGTAATTGATGATTGATGATTGCCTATTGATGGTAAATGATTGATGATTGATGATTGATGATTAATGATTGATGATTGATGATTGATGATTGATGATTGATGATTGATGATTGATGATTGATGATTGATGATTGATGATTGATGATTGATGATTGATGATTGATGATTGATGATTGATGATTGATGATTTATGATTGATGATTGATGATTGATGATTGATGATTGTAATTGATGATTGATGATTGCCTATTGATGGTAAATGATAGATGATTGATGATTGATGATTTATGATTGATGATTGATGATTGATGATTGATGATTGATGATTGATGATTGATGATTGATGATTGATGATTGATGATTCATGATTGACTATTGATGATTGATGGTTGATGATTGACTATTGATGGTAAATGATTGATGATTGATGCTTGATGATTGATGATTGATGATTGATGATTGATGATTGATGATTGATGATTGATGATTGATGATTGATGATTGATGACTGATGATTGATTATTAATGATTGATGATTGATGATTGATGATTGATGACTGATGACTGATGACTGATGATTGATGATTGATGATTGATGATAGATGATTGATGATTGATGATTGTAATTGATGATTGTAATTGATGATTGATGATTGCCTATTGATGGTAAATGATTGATGATTGATGATTGATGATTAATGATTGATGATTGATGATTGATGATTGATGATTGATGATTGATGATTGATGATTGATGATTGATGATTGATGATTGATGATTGATGATTGATGATTGATGATTGATGATTTATGATTGATGATTGATGATTGATGATTGATGATTGTAATTGATGATTGATGATTGCCTATTGATGGTAAATGATAGATGATTGATGATTGATGATTTATAATTGATGATTGATGATTGATGATTGATGATTGATGATTGATGATTGATGATTGATGATTGATGATTGATGATTGATGATTGATGATTGATGATTCATGATTGACTATTGATGATTGATGGTTGATGATTGACTATTGATGGTAAATGATTGATGATTGATGATTGATGCTTGATGATTGATGATTGATGATTGATGATTGATGATTGATGATTGATGATTGATGATTGATGATTGATGATTGATGATTGATGATTGATGATTGATGATTGATGATTGATGATTGATGATTGATGACTGATGACTGATGATTGATGATTGATGATTGATGATTGATGAATAATGATAGATGATTGATGATTGATGATTGATGATTGATAATTGATGATTGATGATTGATGATTGATGATTGGTGGTTGATTATTGATGATTGACGATTGATGAATGATGAATGATGATTGATATTTAATGATTGATGATTGATGATTGAAGATTGATGATTGATGCTTGATGATTGATAATTGATGATTGATGATTGATGATTGATAATTGATGATTGATAATTGATGTTTGATGATTGATGATTGATGATTGATGATTGATGATTGATGATTGATGATTGATGATTGATGATTGATGATTGATGATTGATGGTTGATGATTGATGATTGATGATTGATGATTGATGATTGATGATTGATGATTGATGATTGATGATTGCCTATTGATGGTAAATGATTGATGATTGATGATTAATGATTGATGATTGATAATTGATGATTGATGATTGATGATTGATGATTGATGATTGATGATTGATGATTGATGATTGATGATTGATGATTGATGATTGATGATTGATGTTTGAGGATTGATGATTGATGATTGATGATTGATGATTGATGATTGATGATTGATGATTGATGATTGATGATTAATGATTGATGATTGATGATTGATGATTGATGATTGATGATTGATGATTGATGATTGATGATTGATGATTGATGATTGATGACTGATGACTGATGATTGATGATTGATGATTGATGATTAATGATAGATGATTGATGATTGATGATTGATGATTGATAATTGATGATTGATAATTGATGATTGATGATTGGTGGTTGATTATTGATGATTGATGATTGATGAATGATGATTGATGGTTAATGATTGATGATTGATGATTGATGCTTGATGATTGATGATTGATGATTGATGATTGATGATTGATGATTGATGATTGATGATTGATGATTGATGATTGATGATTGATGATTGATGATTGATGATTGATGATTGATGATTGATGATTGATGATTGATGATTGATGACTGATGACTGATGATTGATGATTGATGATTGATGATTGATGATTGATGATTGATGATTAATGATAGATGATTGATGATTGATGATTGATGATTGGTGGTTGATTATTGATGATTGATGATTGATGAATGATGATTGATGGTTAATGATTGATGATTGAAGATTGATGATTGATGATTGATGATTGATAATTGATGATTGATGATTGATGATTGATGATTGATGATTGATGATTGATAATTGATGTTTGATGATTGATGATTGATGATTGATGATTGATGATTGAGGATTGATGATTTATGATTGATGATTGATGATTGATGATTGATGATTGATGATTGATGATTGATGATTGATGATTGATGGTTTATGATTGATGATTGATGATTGATGATTGATGATTGATGATTGATGATTGATGATTGATGATTGATGATTGATGATTGATGATTGATGATTGATGATTGATGATTGATGATTGATGATTGATGACTGATGACTGATGATTGATGATTGATGATTGATGATTGATGATTGATGATTGATGATTGATGATTGATGATTGATGATTGATGATTGATGATTGATGATTGTAATTGATGATTGATGATTGCCTATTGATGGTAAATGATTGATGATTGATGATTGATGATTACTGATTGATGATTGATAATTGATGATTGATGATTGATGATTGATGATTGATGATTGATGATTGATGATTGATGATTGATGATTGATGATTGATGATTGATGATTGATGATTGATGATTGATGATTGATGTTTGATGATTGATGATTGATGATTGATGATTGATGATTGATGATTGATGATTGACTATTGATGATTGATGATTGATGATTGATGATTGATAATTCATCATTGATGATTGATAGCTGATTATTGATGATTGATGATTGATGATTGATGATTGATGATTGATGATTGATGATGGATGATAGATGATTGATGATTGAAGATTGATGATTGTTGATTGATGTTTGATGATTGATGATTGATGATTGATGATTGATGATTGGTGATTGATGATTGATGATTGATGATTGAGGATTGATGATTGATGATTGATGATTGATGATTGATGATTGATGATTGATGATTGGTGATTAATGATTGATGATTGATGATTGATGATTGATGATTGATGAGTGATGATTGATGATTGATGATTGATGAATGATGACTGATGATTCATGATTGATGACTGATGATTGATGATTGATGATTGATGATTCATGATTGACGATTGATGATTGATGATTAATGATTGATGATTGATGGTTGATATTTGATGATTGATGATTGATGATTGATGTTTGGTGATTGATGATTGATGATTGATGATTGATGATTGATGATTAATGATTGATGATTGATGATTGATGATTGATGATTGATGATTGATGATTAATGATTGATGATTGATGATTGATGATTGATGATTGATGATTGATGATTAATGATTGATGATTGATGATTGATGATTGATGATTGATGATTGATGATTGATGATTGATGATTGATGATTGATGATTGATGATTGATGATTGATGATTGATGATTGATGATTGATGATTGATGATTGATGATTCATGATTCATGATTGACTATTGATGATTGATGATTGATGGTTGATGATTGCCTATTGATGGTAAGTGATTGATGATTGATGATTGATGACTGATGATTGATGATTTATGACTGGTGATTGATGATTGATGATTGATGATTGATGATTGATGATTGATGATTGATGATTGATGATTGATGATAAATGATTGATGATTGATGATTGATGATTGATGATTGATGATTGATGATTGATGATTGATGATTGATGATTGATGATTGATGATTGATGATTGATGATTGATGATTGATGATTGATGATTGATGATTGACGATTGATGATTGAACAGTGGTGATTGATGATTGATGATTGATTAACTGTGATTCATGATTGATGATTGATGATTGATGATTGATGATTGGTGATTGATGATTGATGATTGATCATTGATGATTGATGATTGATGATTGATGATTGATGATTGATGATTGATGATTGATGATTGATGATTGATGATTGATGATTGATGATTGATGATTGATGATTAATGATTGATGATTGATGGTTGATATTTGATGATTGATGATTGATGATTGATGTTTGGTGATTGATGATTGATGATTGATGATTGATGATTAATGATTGATGATTGATGATTGATGATTGATGATTGATGATTGATTATTGATGATTGATGATTGATGATTGATGATTGATGATTGATGATTGATGATTGATGATTGATGATTGATGATTGATGATTGATGATTGATGATTGATGATTGATGATTGAAGATTGATGATTGATGATTGATGATTGATGATTGATGATTGATGATTGATGATTGATGATTGATGATTGATGATTGATGATTGATGATTGATGATTGATGATTGACGATTGATGATTGAACAGTGGTGATTGATGATTGATGATTGATTAACTGTGATTCATGATTGATGATTGATGATTGATGATTGATGATTGATGATTGATGATTGATGATTGATGATTGATGATTGATGATTGATGATTGATGATTGATGATTGATGATTGATGATAGATGATTGATGGTTGATGATTGATGATTGATGATTGATGTTTGGTGATTGATGATTGATGATTGATGATTGATGATTAATGATTGATGATTGACGATTGATGATTGATGATTGATGATTGATGATTAATGATTGATGATTGATGGTTGATGATTGATGATTGAAGATCGATGATTGATGATTGATGCTTGATGATTGATGATTGATGATTGATGATTGATAATTGATTATTGATGATTGATGATTGATGATTGATGATTGATGATTGATGGTTGATTATTGATGATTGATGATTGATGATTGATGATTGATGATTGATGATTGATGATTGATGATTGATGATTGATGATTGATGATTGATGATTGATGATTGATGATTGATGATTGATGATTGATGATTGATGATTGATGATTGATGATTGATGATTAATGATTGATGATTGATGATTGATGATTGATGATTGATTATTGATGATTGATGATTGATGATTGATGATTGATAATTGATGATTGATGATTGATGATTGATGATTGATGATTAATGATTGATGATTGATGGTTGATGATTGATGATTGAAGATCGATGATTGATGATTGATGCTTGATGCTTGATGATTGATGATTGATGATTGATGATTGATAATTGATTATTGATGATTGATGATTGATGATTGATGGTTGATGATTGATGATTGATGATAGATGATTGATGATTCATGATAGATTATTGATGATTGATGATGGATGATTGATGAATGATGATTGATGATTGATGATTGATGATTGATGATTGATAATTGATGATTGATGATTGATGATTGATGATTGATGATTGATGATTGATGATTGATGATTGATAATTGATGATTGATGATTGATGATTGATGATTGATTATTGATGATTGATGATTGATGATTGATGATTGATGATTGATGATTGATGATTGATGATTGATGATTGATGATTGATGATTGATGATTGATGATTGATGATTGATGATTGATGATTGATGATTGATGATTGATGATTGATGATTGATGATTGATGATTGATGATTGATGATTGATGATTGATGATTGATGATTGATGATTGATGATTGATGATTGATGATTGATGATTGATGATTGATAATTGAACAGTGGTGATTGATGATTGATGATTGATTAACTGTGATTCATGATTGATGATTGATGATTGATGATTGATGATTGATGATTGATGATTGATGATTCATGATTGATGATTGATGATTGATGATTGATGATAGATGATTGATGGTTGATGATTGATGATTGATGATTGATGTTTGGTGATTGATGATTGATGATTGATGATTGATGATTAATGATTGATGATTGACGATTGATGATTGATGATTGATGATTAATGATTGATGATTGATGATACATGATTGATGATTGATGATTGATGATTGATGATTGATGATTAATGATTGATGATTGATGATTGATGATTGATGATTGAAGATTGATGATTGATGATTGATGCTTGATGATTGATGATTGATTATTGATGATTGATGATTGATGATTGATTATTGATGATTGATGATTGATGATTGATGATTGATGATTGATGATTGATGATTGATGATTGATGGTTGATGATTGATGATTGATGATTGATGATTGATGATTGATGATTGATGATTGATGATTGATGATTGATGATAGATTATTGATGATTGGTTATTGATGATTGATGATTGATGAATGATGATTGATGATTGATGATTGATGATTGTTAATTGATGATTGATGATTGATGATTGATGATTGATGATTGATAATTGATGATTGATGATTGATGATTGATGATTGATGATTGATGATTGATTATTGATGATTGATGATTGATGATTGATGATTGATGATTGATGATTGATGATTGATGATTGATGATTGATGATTGATGATTGATGGTTGATGATTGATGATTGATGATTGATGATTGATGATTGATGATTGATGATTGATGATTGATGATTGATGATTGATGATTGATGATTGATGATTGATGATTGATGATTGATGATTGATGATAGATTATTGATGATTGATGATTGATGATTGATGATTGATGAATGATGATTGATGATTGATGATTGATGATTGATAATTGATGATTGATGATTGATGATTGATGATTGATGATTGATGATTGATGATTGATGATTGATTATTGATGATTGATGATTGATGATTGATGATTGATGATTGATGATTGATGATTGATGATTGATGATTGATGATTGATGATTGATGATTGATGATTGATGATTGATGATTGATGATTGATGATTGATGATTGATGATTGATGATTGATGATTGATGATTGATGATTGATGATTGAAGATTGATGATTGATGATTGATGATTGATGATTGATGATTGATGATTGATAATTGATGATTGATGATTGATGATTGATGATTGATGATTGATGATTCATGATCGATAATTGATGATTGATGATTGATGATTGATGATTGATGATTGATGATTGATGATTGATGATTGATGATTGATGATTGATGATTGATGATTGATGATTGATGATTGATGATTGATGATTGATGATTGATGATTGATGATTGATGATTGAAGATTGATGATTGATGATTGAATATTAATGATAGATGATTGATGATTGATAATTGATGATTGATGATTGATGATTGGTGGTTGATTATTGAAGATTGATGATTGATGAATGAGGATTGATGGTTGATGATTGATGATTGATGATTGATGATTGATGATTGATGATTGATGATTGATGATTGATGATTGATGATTGATGATTGATGATTGATGATTGATGATTGATGATTGGTGGTTGATTATTGATGACTGATGATTGATGAATGATGATTGATGGTTGATGATTGATGATTGATGATTGAAGATTGATGATTGATGATTAATGATTGATGATTGATGATTGATGATTGATGATTGATGATTGATAATTGATGATTGATGAATGGTGGTTGATTATTGATGATTGATGATTGATTAATGATGATTGATGGTTGATGATTGATGATTGATGATTGATTATTGATGATTGATGATTGATGAATGATGATTGAATATTGATGATTGAGAATTCATAATTGACTATTGATGATTGATGGTTGATGATTGCCTATTGATGGTTAATGAATGATAATTGATGATTGATGATTGATGATTGATGATTGATGATTGATGATTGATGATTGAAGATTGATGATTGATGATTGAATATTAATGATAGATGATTGATGATTGATGATTGATAATTGATGATTGATGATTGATGATTGGTGGTTGATTATTGAAGATTGATGATTGATGAATGATGATTGATGGTTGATGATTGATGATTGATGATTGATGATTGATGATTGATGATTCATGATTAATGATTGATAATTGATGATTGATGATTGATGATTGATGATTGATGATTGATGATTGATGATTGATTATTGATGATTGATGATTGATAATTGATGATTGGTGGTTGATTATTGATGACTGATGATTGATGAATGATGATTGATGGTTGATGATTGATGATTGATGATTGAAGATTGATGATTGATGATAAATGATTGATGATTGATGATTGATGATTGAAGATTGATGATGGATGATTGATGATTGATGATTGAAGATTGATGATTGATGATTGATGATTGATGATTGATGATTGATGATTGATGACTGATGATTGATGATTGATAATTGATGATTGATGATTGATGTTTGATGATTTCTGGTTGATGATTGATGATAGATTATTGATGATTGATCATTGATGATTGATGATTGATGATTGATGATTGGTGGTTCATTATTGATGATTGATGATTGATCAATGATGATTGATGGTTGATGATTGATGATTGATGATTGAAGATTGATGATTGATGATTGATTATTGATGATTGATAATTGATGTTTGATGATTGATGATTGATGATTGATGATTGATAATTGATGATTGATGATTGACTATATGTGGTTGATTATTGATGATTGATGATTGATTAATGATGATTGATGGTTGATGATTGATGATTGATGATTGATGATTGATGATTGATGATTGATGATTGAAGATTGATGATTGATGATTGATGATTGATGATTTCTGATTGATGATTGATGATAGATGATTGATGATTGATGATTGATGATTGAATATTAATGATAGATGATTGATGGTTGATGATTGATAATTGATGATTGATGATTGATGATTGATGATTGATTATTGATGATTGATGATTGATGATTGAGGATTGATGATTGATGATTGATGATTGATGATTGATGATTGATGATTGATGATTGATGATTGATGATTGATGATTGATGATTGATGATTGATGATTGATGATTGATGATTGATGATTGATGATTGATGATTGATGATTGATAATTGATGATTGATGATTGATGATTGGTGGTAGATTATTGATGATTGAACATTGATAAATGATGATTGATGGTTGATGATTGATGATTGAAAATTGATGATTGATGATTGATGTTAGATGATTGATGATTGATAACTGATGATTAATGATTGATGATTGATGACTTCTGATTGATGATTGATGATAGATGATTGATGATTGATGATTGATGATTGAATATTAATGATAGATGATTGATGATTGATGATTGATAATTGATGATTGATGATTGATGATTGATGATTGGTGGTTGATTATTGATGGTTGATGATTGATGAATGATGATTGATGGTTGATGATTGATGATTGATGATTGATGATTGATGATTGATGATTGATGATTGATGATTGATGATTGATGATTGATGATTGATGATTGATGATTGATAATTGATGTTTGATGATTGATGATTGATGATTGATGATTGATGATTGATGATTGATGATTGATGGTTGATGATTGATGATTGATGATTGATTATTGATGATTGATGATTGATGATTGATGATTGATGGTTGATGATTGATGATTGATGATTGATGATTGATGATTGATGATTGATGATTGATGACTGATGACTGATGATTGATGATTGATGATTGATGATTGATGATTGATGATTGATGATAGATGATTGATGATTGATGATTGTAATTGATGATTGTAATTGATGATTGATGATTGCCTATTGATGGTAAATGATTGATGATTGATGATTGATGATTAATGATTGATGATTGATGATTGATGATTGATGATTGATGATTGATGATTGATGATTGATGATTGATGATTGATGATTGATGATTGATGATTGATGATTGATGATTGATGATTGATGATTGATGATTGATGATTGATGATTGATGATTGATGATTGTAATTGATGATTGATGATTGCCTATTGATGGTAAATGATTGATGATTGATGATTGATGATTTATGATTGATGATTGATGATTGATGATTGATGATTGATGATTGATGATTGATGATTGATGATTGATGATTGATGATTCATGATTGACTATTGATGATTGATGGTTGATGATTGACTATTGATGGTAAATGATTGATGATTGATGATTGATGCTTGATGATTGATGATTGATGATTGATGATTGATGATTGATGATTGATGATTGATGATTGATGATTGATGATTGATGATTGATGATTGATGACTGATGACTGATGATTGATGATTGATGATTGATGATTGATGATTAATGATTGATGATCGATGATTGATGATTGATAATTGATGATTGATGATTGATGATTGATGATTGGTGGTTGATTATTGATGATTGATGATTGAAGATTGATGATTGATGATTGATGATTGATAATTGATGATTGATGATTGATGATTGATGATTGATAATTGATGTTTGATGATTGATGATTGATGATTGATGATTGATGATTGATGATTGATGATTGATGATTGATGGTTGATGATTGATGATTGATGATTGATGATTGATGATTGATGATTGATGATTGATGATTGATGATTGATGACTGATGACTGATGATTGATGATTGATGATTGATGATTGATGATTGATGATTGATGATTGATGATTGATGATTGATGATTGATGATTGATGATTGATGATTGATGATTGATGATTGATGATTGATGATTGTAATTGATGATTGATGATTGCCTATTGATGGTAAATGATTGATGATTGATGATTGATGATTAATGATTGATGATTGATAATTGATGATTGATGATTGATGATTGATGATTGATGATTGATGATTGATGATTGATGATTGATGATTGATGATTGATGATTGATGTTTGATGATTGATGATTGATGATTGATGATTGATGATTGATGATTGATGATTGATGATTGATGATTGATGATTGATGATTGATGATTGATGACTGATGACTGATGATTGATGATTGATGATTGATGATTAATAATAGATGATTGATGATTGATGATTGATAATTGATGATTGATGATTGATGATTGGTGGTTGATTATTGATGATTGATGATTGATGAATGATGATTGATGGTTAATGATTGATGATTGATGATTGAAGATTGAAGATTGATGATTGATGATTGATGATTGATAATTGATGCTTGATGATTGATGATTGTTGATTGATGATTGATGATTGAAGATTGCTGATTGATGATTGATGATTGATGATTGATGATTGATGATTGATGATTAATGATTGATGATTGATGATTGATGATTGATGCTTGATGATTGATGATTGATGATTGATGATTGATGATTGATGATTGATGATTGATGATTGATGATTGATGATTGATGATTGATGATTGATGATTGATGATTGATGATTGATGATTGATGACTGATGATTGATGATTGATGATTGATGATTGATGATTGATGATTGATGATTGATAATTGATGATTGATGATTGATGATTGATGATTGATGATTGATGATTAATGATTGATGATTGATGATTGATGATTGATGATTGATGATTGATGATTGATGATTGATGATTGATGATTGATGATTGATGATTGATGATTGATAATTGATGATTGATGATTGATGATTGGTGGTTGATTGATGATTGATGATTGATGATTGATTATTGATGATTGATGATTGATTGATGATTGATGATTGATGATTGATGATTGATGAATGATGATTGATGATTGATGATTGATGATTGATGATTGATGATTGATGATTGATGATTGATTATTGATTGATGATTGATGATTGATGATTGATGATTGATGATTGATGATTGATGAATGATGATTGATGATTGATGATTGATGATTGATGATTGATGATTGATGACTAATGATAGATGATTGATGATTGATGATTAAGAATGACGATTGATGGTTAATGATTGATGATTGATGATTGATGATTGATGATTGATGATTTATGATTGACGATTGAGGATTGATGATTGATGATCGATGATTGATGATTGATGATTGATGATTGATGATTGATGATTGATGATTGATGATTCATGATTCATGATTCATGATTGACTATTGATGATTGATGGTTGATGATTGACTATTGATGGTAAATGATTGATGATTGATGATTGATGCTTGATGATTGATGATTGATGATTGATGATTGATGATTGATGATTGATGATTGATGATTGATGATTGTTGATTGATGATTGATGATTGAAGATTGATGATTGATGATTGATGATTGATGATTGATGATTGATGATTGATGATTGATGATTGATGATTGATGATTGATGATTGATGATTGATGATTGATGATTGATGATTGATGATTGATGATTGATGATTGATGATTGATGATTGATGATTGATGATTGATGATAAATGATTGATGATTGATGATTGATGATTGATGATTGATGGTTGATGATTGATGATTGATGAATGATGATTGATGGTTAATGATTGATGATTGATGATTGATGAAAGTGAATTGATGATTGACGATTGATGATTGATGATTGATGGTTGATGATTGTTGATTGATGATCGATGATTGATGATTGATGATTTATAATTGATGATTGATGATTGATAATTGATGGTTGATGATTGATGATTGATGATTGCTGATTGATGATTGATGATTGATGATTGATGATTGATGACTGATGACTGATGAATGACGATTGATGGTTAATGATTGATGATTGATGATTGAAGATTGATGATTAATGATTGACGATTGAGGATTGATGATTGATGATTGATGATTGATGATTGATGATTGATGATTGATGATTGATGATTGATGATTGATGATTGATGATTGATGATTGATGACTAATGATAGATGATTGATGATTGATGATTAAGAATGACGATTGATGGTTAATGATTGATGATTGATGATTGATGATTGATGATTGATGATTGATGATTTATGATTGAGGATTGATGATTGATGATCGATGATTGATGATTGATGATTGATGATTGATGATTGATGATTGATGATTGATGATTGATGATTGATGATTGATGATTGATGATTGATGATTGATGATTGATGATTGATGATTGATGATTGATGACTGATGACTGATGATTGATGATTGATGATTGATGATTGATGATTGATGATTGATGATTGATGATTGATGATTGATGATTGATGATTGATGATTGATGATTGATGATTGATGATTGATGATTGATGATTGATGATTGATGATTGATGATAAATGATTGATGATTGATGATTGATGATTGATGATTGATGATTGATGATTGATGATTGATTACTGATGACTGATGATTGATGATTGATGATTGATGATTGATGATTGATGATTGATGATTGATGATTTATGATTGATGATTGAGGATTGATGATTGATGATTGATGATTGATGATTGATGATTGATGATTGATGATGGATGATTGATGATTGATGATTGATGATTGATGATTGATGATTGATGATTGATGATTGATGATTGATGATTGATGATTGATGATTGATGATTGATGATTGATGATTGATGATTGATGATTGATGATTGATGATTGATGATTGATGATTGATGATTGATGATTGATGATTGATGATTGAAGATTGATAGTTGATGATTGATGATAAATGATTGATTATTGATGATTGATGATTGATGATTGATGGTTGATGATTGATGATTGATGAATGATGATTGATGGTCAATGATTGATGATTGATGATTGATGAAAGTGAATTGATGATTGACGATTGATGATTGATGATTGATGGTTGATGATTGATGATTGTTGATTGATGATCGATGATTGATGATTGATGATTTATAATTGATGATTGATGATTGATGGTTGATGATTGATGATTGATGATTGCTGATTGATGATTGATGATTGATGATTGATGATAGATGACTGATGATTGATGATTGATGATTGATGATTGATGATTGATGATTGATAATTGATGATTGATTGATGATTGATGATTGATGACTGATGATTGATGATTGATGATTGATGATTGATGATTGATGATTGATGATTGATGATTGATGATTGATGATTGATGATTGATGATTGATGATTGATGATTGATGATTGATGATTGATGATTGATGATTGATGATTGATGATTGATGATTGATGATTGACGATTGACGATTGATTATTGATGATTGATGATTGATGATTGATGATTGATGATTGTTGATTGATGATCGATGATTGATTATTGATGATTGATTACTGATGACTGATGATTGATGATTGATGATTGATGATTGATGATTGATGATTGATGATTGATGATTGATGATTGATGACTGATGACTGATGATTGATGATTGATGATTGATGATTAATGATTGATGATTGATGATTGATGATTGATGATTGATGATTGATGATTGATGATTGATGATTGATGATTGATGACTGATGACTGATGATTGATGATTGATGATTGATGATTGATGATTGATGATTGATGATTGATGATTGATGATTGATGATTGATGATTGATGATATATGATTGATGATTGATGACTGATGACTGATGATTGATGATTGATGATTGATGATTGATGATTGATGATTTATGATTGATGATTGAGGATTGATGATTGATGATTGATGATTGATGATTGATGATTGATGATTGATGATTGATGATTGATGATTGATGATTGATGATTGATGATTGATGATTGATGATTGATGATTGATGATTGATGATTGATAATTGATGATTGATTGATGATTGATGATTGATTGATGATTGATGATTGATGATTGATGATTGATGATTGATGATTGATGATTGATGATTGATAATTGATGATTGATAATTGATGATTGATGATTGATGATTGATGATTGATGATTGATGATTGACGATTGACGATTGATTATTGATGATTGATGATTGATGATTGATGATTGATGATTGTTGATTGATGATTGATGATTGATGATTGATGATTGATGATTGATGGTTGATGATTGATGATTGATGATTGCTGATTGATGATTGATGATTGATGATTGATGATAGATGACTGATGATTGATGATTGATGATTGATGATTGATGATTGATGATTGATGATTGATGATTGATGATTGATGATTGATGATTGAAGATTGATAGTTGATGATTGATGATAAATGATTGATTATTGATGATTGCTGATTGATGATTGATGGTTGATGATTGATGATTGATGAATGATGATTGATGGTCAATGATTGATGATTGATGATTGATGAAAGTGAATTGATGATTGACGATTGATGATTGATGATTGATGGTTGATGATTGATGATTGTTGATTGATGATCGATGATTGATGATTGATGATTTATAATTGATGATTGATGATTGATGGTTGATGATTGATGATTGATGATTGCTGATTGATGATTGATGATTGATGATTGATGATAGATGACTGATGATTGATGATTGATGATTGATGATTGATGATTGATGATTGATAATTGATGATTGATTGATGATTGATGATTGATGACTGATGATTGATGATTGATGATTGATGATTGATGATTGATGATTGATGATTGATGATTGATGATTGATGATTGATGATTGATGATTGATGATTGATGATTGATGATTGATGATTGATGATTGATGATTGATGATTGATGATTGATGATTGATGATTGACGATTGACGATTGATTATTGATGATTGATGATTGATGATTGATGATTGTTGATTGATGATCGATGATTGATTATTGATGATTGATTACTGATGACTGATGATTGATGATTGATGATTGATGATTGATGATTGATGATTGATGATTGATGATTGATGATTGATGACTGATGACTGATGATTGATGATTGATGATTGATGATTAATGATTGATGATTGATGATTGATGATTGATGATTGATGATTGATGATTGATGATTTATGATTGATGATTGAGGATTGATGATTGATGATTGATGATTGATGATTGATGATTGATGATTGATGATTGATGATTGATGATTGATGATTGATGATTGATGATTGATGATTGATGATTGATGATTGATGGTTGATGATTGATGATTGATGATTGCTGATTGATGATTGATGATTGATGATTGATGATAGATGACTGATGATTGATGATTGATGATTGATGATTGATGATTGATGATTGATAATTGATGATTGATTGATGATTGATGATTGATGACTGATGATTGATGATTGATGATTGATGATTGATGATTGATGATTGATGATTGATGATTGATGATTGATGATTGATGATTGATGATTGATGATTGATGATTGATGATTGATGATTGATGATTGATGATTGATGATTGATGATTGATGATTGATGATTGACGATTGACGATTGATTATTGATGATTGATGATTGATGATTGATGATTGATGATTGTTGATTGATGATCGATGATTGATTATTGATTATTGATGATTGATTACTGATGACTGATGATTGATGATTGATGATTGATGATTGATGATTGATGATTGATGATTGATGATTGATGATTGAAGACTGATGACTGATGATTGATGATTGATGATTGATGATTAATGATTGATGATTGATGATTGATGATTGATGATTGATGATTGATGATTGATGATTGATGATTGATGACTGATGACTGATGATTGATGATTGATGATTGATGATTGATGATTGATGATTGATGATTGATGATTGATGATTGATGATTGATGATTGATGATTGATGATATATGATTGATGATTGATGACTGATGACTGATGATTGATGATTGATGATTGATGATTGATGATTGATGATTTATGATTGATGATTGAGGATTGATGATTGATGATTGATGATTGATGATTGATGATTGATGATTGATGATTGATGATTGATGATTGATGATTGATGATTGATGATTGATGATTGATGATTGATGATTGATGATTGATGATTGATAATTGATGATTGATTGATGATTGATGATTGATTGATGATTGATGATTGATGATTGATGATTGATGATTGATGATTGATGATTGATGATTGATAATTGATGATTGATAATTGATGATTGATGATTGATGATTGATGATTGATGATTGATGACTGATGACTGATGATTGATGATTGATGATTGATGATTGATGATTGATGATTTATGATTGATGATTGAGGATTGATGATAAATGATTGATGATTGATGATTGATGATTGATGATTGATGATTGATGATTGATGATTGATAATTGATGATTGATTGATGATTGATGATTGATGACTGATGATTGATGATTGATGATTGATGATTGATGATTGAAGATTGATGATTGATGATTGATGATTGATGATTGATGATTGATGATTGACGATTGATGATTGATGACTGATGACTGATGATTGATGATTGATGATTGATGATTGATGATTGATGATTGATGATTAATGATAGATGATTGATGATTGATAATTGATGATTGATGATTGACGATTGATGATTGATGATTGGTGGTTGATTATTGATGATTGATGATTGATGAAAGATGATTGATGGTTAATGATTGATGATTGATGATTGGAGATTGATGATTGATGATTGATAATTGATGATTGATGATTGATGATTGTTGATTGATGATTGATGATTGATGATTGATGATTGATGATTGATGATTGATGATTGATGATTGATGATTGATGATTGATGAATGATGATTGATGGTTGATGATTGATGATTGATGATTGAAGATTGATGATTGATGATTAATGATTGATGATTGATGATTGATGATTGATGATTGATAATTGATGATTGATGATTGATGATTGGTGGTTGATGATTGATGGTTAATGATTGATGATTGATGATTGATGAAAGTGAATTGATGATTAACGATTGATGATTGATGATGGATGGTTGATGATTGATGATTGTTGATTGATGAATGACGATTGATGGTTAATGATTGATGATTGATGATTGATGATTGAAGATTGATGATTTATGATTGACGATTGAGGATTGATGATTGATGATTGATGACTGATGATTTATGATTGATGATTGATGATTGATGATTGATGATTGATGATTGATGATTGATGATTGATGATTGATGATTGATGATTGATAATTGATGATTGATTGATGATTGATGATTGATGATTGATGACTGATGATTGATGATTGATGATATATGATTGATGATTGATGATTGATGATTGATGATTGATGATTGATGATTGATGATTGATGATTGATGATTGATGACTGATGACTGATGATTGATGATTGATGATTGATGATTGATGATTTATGATTGATGATTTAGGATTGATGATTGATGATTGATGATTGATGATTGATGATTGATGATTGATGATTGATTATTGATGATTGATGATTGATGATTGATGATTGATGATTGATGATTGATGATTGATGATTGATGATTGATGATTGATGATTGATGATTGATGATAAATGATTGATGATTGATGATTGATGATTGATGATTGATGATTGATGATTGATGGTTGATGATTGATGATTGATGAATGATGATTGATGGTTAATGATTGATGATTGATGATTGATGAAAGTGAATTGATGATTGACGATTGATGATTGATGGTTGATGATTGATGATTGTTGATTGATGATCGATGATTGATGATTGATGATTTATAATTGATGATTGATGATTGATGATTGATGGTTGATGATTGATGATTGATGATTGCTGATTGATGATTGATGATTGATGATTGATGATTGATGATTGATGATTGATGATAGATGACTGATGATTGATGATTGATGATTGATGATTGATGATTGATGATTGATGATTGATGATTGATAATTGATGATTGATTGATGATTGATGATTGATGATTGATGATTGATGATTGATGATTGATGATTGATGATTGATGATTGATGATTGATGATTGATTGATGATTGATGATTGATGATTGATGATTGATGATTGATGATTGATGATTGATGATTGATGATTGATGATTGATGATTGATGATTGATGATTGATGATTGATTATTGATGATTGATTACTGATGACTGATGATTGATGATTGATGATTGATGATTGATGATTGATGATTGATGATTGATGATTGATGATTG
Source organism: Stratiomys singularior (assembly GCA_954870665.1). Classification (NCBI taxonomy): domain Eukaryota; kingdom Metazoa; phylum Arthropoda; class Insecta; order Diptera; family Stratiomyidae; genus Stratiomys; species Stratiomys singularior. The sequence continues at coordinate 59,242 of CATOZT010000049.1, forward strand.
ATGATTGATGATATATGATTGATGATTGATGATTGATGATTGATGATTGATAATTGATGATTGATTGATGATTGATGATTGATGACTGATGATTGATGATTGATGATTGATGATTGATGATTGATGATTGATGATTGATGATTGATGATTGATGAATGATGATTGATGATTGATAATTGATGATTGATGATTGGTGATTGATGATTGATGATTGATGACTGATGACTGATGATTGATGATTGATGATTGATGATTGATGATTGATGAATTATGATTGATGATTGAGGATTGATGATTGATAATTGATGATTGATGATTGATGATTGATGATTGATGATTGATGATTGATGATTGATGATTGATGATTGATGATTGAAGATTGATGATTGATGATTAATGATTGATGATTGATGATTGATGATTGATGATTGATAATTGATGATTGATGATTGATGATTAGTGGTTGATGATTGATGGTTAATGATTGATGATTGATGATTGATGAAAGTGAATTGATGATTAACGATTAATGATTGATGATGGATGGTTGATGATTGATGATTGTTGATTGATGATCGATGATTGATGATTGATGATTTATAATTGATGATTGATTATTGATGGTTGATGATTGATGATTGAAGATTGATGATTGATGATTGATGATTGATGATTGATGACTGATGACTGATGATTGATGATTGATGATTGATGATTGATGATTAATGATAGATGATAGATGATTGATGATTGATGATTGATGATTGATGATTGATGATTGATGATTGATGATTGATGATATATGATTGATGATTGATGATTGATGATTGATGATTGTTAATTGATGATTGATTGATGATTGATGACTGATGATTGATGATTGATGATTGATGATTGATGATTGATGATTGATGATTGATGATTGATGATTGATGATTGATGATTGATGATTGATGAATGATGATTGATGATTGATAATTGATGATTGATGATTGGTGATTGATGATTGATGATTGATGACTGATGACTGATGATTGATGATTGATGATTGATGATTGATGATTGATGAATTATGATTGATGATTGAGGATTGATGATTGATAATTGATGATTGATGATTGATGATTGATGATTGATGATTGATGATTGATGATTGATGATTGATGATTGATGATTGATGATTGATGATTGATAATTGATGATTGATGATTGATGATTGATGATTGATGATTGATGATTGATGACTGATGACTGATGATTGATGATTGATGATTGATGATTGATGATTGATGATTAATGATAGATGATTGATGATTGATGATTGATGATTGATAATTGATGATTGATGATTGATGATTGACGATTGATGATTGATGATTGGTGGTTGATTATTGATGATTGATGAATGATGATTGATGGTTAATGATTGATGATTTATGATTAATGATTGATGATTGATGATTGATGATTGATAATTGATGATTGATGATTGATGATTGTTGATTGATGATTGATGATTGATGATTGATGATTGATGATTGATGATTGATGATTGATGATTAATGATTGATGATTGATGATTGATGAATGATGATTGATGATTGATGATTGATGATTGATGATTGATGATTGATGATTGATGATGATTGATGATTGATGATTGATGATTGATGATTGATGATTGATGATTTATGATAAATGATTGATGATTGATGATTGATGATTGATGGTTGATGATTGATGATTGATGAATGATGACTGATGGTTAATGATTGATGAT
>CATOZT010000050.1:0-46797 GCA_954870665.1 Stratiomys singularior
ATTATCAATCATCAAACATCAATCATAAATCACCAATCATCAATATCCAATCATCAATCATCAATCATCTATCATCAATCATCAATCATCAATCATCAATCATCAAACATCAATCATCAATCATCAATCATCAATCATCAATCATCAATCATCAATCATCAATCACCAATCATCAATTATCAATCAACAATCATAAATAATCAATCATCAATCATAAATCGTCAATCATCAATCAACAATTATCAATCATCAATTATCAATCATCAAACATCAATCATAAATCACCAATCATCAATGTCCAATCATCAATCATCTATCATCAATCATCAATCATCAATCATCAATCATCAATCATCAATCATCAATCATCAATCATCAATCATCAATCATCAATCATCAATCATCAATCATCAATCATCAATCATCAATCATCAATCATCAATCATCAATCATCAATCATCAATCATCAATCATCAAACATCACTCATCAATCATCAATCATCAATCATCAATCATCAATCATCAATCATCAATCATCAATCATCAATCATCAATCATCAATCATCAATCATCAATCATCAATCATCAATCATCAATCATCAATCATCAATCATCATTCATCAATCATCAATCATCAATCATCAATCATCAATCATCAATCATCAATCATCAATCATCAATCATCAATCACCAATCATCAATTATCAATCAACAATCATCAATTATCAATCATCAATCATAAATCGTCAATCATCAATCAGCAATTATCAATCATCAATTATCAATCATCAAACATCAATCATCAATCACCAATCATCAATATTCAATCATCAATCATGCATAATCAATCATCAATCATCTATCATCAATCATCAATCATCAATCATCAATCATCAATCATTAATCATCAATCATCAATCATCAATCATCAATCATCAATCATCAATCATCAATCATCAATCATCAATCATCAATCATCAATCATCAATCATCAATCAGCAATCATCAATCATCAATCATAAATCATCACTCATTAATCATCAATCATCAATCATCAATCATCAATCATCAATCATCAATCATCAATCATCAATCATCAATCATCAATCATCACTCATTAATCTTCAATCATCAATCATCAATCATCAATCATCAATCATAAGTCATCAATCATCAATCATCAATCTTCAATCATCAATCAGCAATCATCAATCAGCAAACATCATTCATCATTCATCAATCATCAATCATCAATCACCAATCATCAACCATCAATAATCAATCATCAATCATCAATCATCAATTAACAATCATCAATCATCAATCATTAATCATCAGTTATCAATCGTCATTCATCAAATATCAATCATCACTTACAAACCATTAATCATCAATCATCAATCATCAATCATCAATCACAAATCATCAATCATCAATCATCAATCATCAACCATCAGTCATCAATGATCATTCATCAATCATCAATCATCAATCATCAATCATTAATCATCAAACACCAATCATCAATCATCAGTCATCAATCATCAGTCTTGAATCATCAATCATCTATTCAATCATCAATCATCAATCACCAATCATCAATTATCAATCAACAATCATGAATCATCAATCATCAATCATCAATCATCAATAATCAATCATAACTTGTCAATCTTCAATCATCAACCATCGATCATCAATCATCAATCACAAACCATCAATCATCAATATTCAATCATAAAGCATCCATACTCAATCATCAATCATCTATCATCAATAATCAATCATCAATCATCTATTATCAATATCACTAATCATCAATCATCAATCATCAATCATCAATCATCAATCATCAATGATCAGTCATCAATCATAAGTCATCAATAATCAATCATCAATCATCAATGATCAATAATCAATCATCAATCATCAATTATCAATCATCAATAATCAATCATAATTTGTCAATCTTCAATCATCAATTATCAATCATCAACCATCGATCATCAATCATCAATCACAAACCATCAATCATCAATATTCAATCATAAAGCATCCATACTCAATCATCAATCATCAATCATCAATCATCAATCAACAATCATCAATCATCAATCATCAATCATCAATCATCAATCATCAATCATCAATCATCAATCATCAATCATCAATCATCAATCATCAATCATCAATCATCAATCATCAATCATCAATCATCAATCATCAATCATCAATCATCAATCATCAATCATCAATCATCAATCATCAGTCATCAATCATCAATCATCAATCATCATTCATCAATCATCAATCATCAATCACAAATCATCAATCATCAATCATCTATCATCAACCATCAATCATCAATCATCAATCATCAATCATCAATCATCAATCATCATTCATTAATCATCAATCATCAATCATTTATCATTAATCACCAATCATCAATCATCAATCATCAGTCATCAATCATCAGCCATGAATCATCAATCATCTATTCAAGCATCAATCATCAATCACCAATCATCAATTATCAATCAACAATCATCAATCATCAATCATCAATAATCAATCATCGATTATCAATCACCAATATTCAATCATCAATCATCAATCATCAATAATTAATCATCAATCATCAATCATCAATCATCAATCATTAATCATCAATCATCAATCATCAATCCTCAATCATCAATCATCAATCATCAATCATCAATCATCAACCATCAATCATCAATCATCAATCATCAATCATCAATCATCAATCATCAATCATCAATCATCAATCATCAATCATCAATCATCAATCATCAATCATCAATCATCAATCATCAATCATCAATCATCAATCATCAATCATCAATCATCAATCATCAATCATCAATCATCATTCATCAATCATCAATCATCAATCATTAATTATCAATAATCAATCATCAATCATCAATCATCAATCATCGACCATTACCAATCGATTATCAATCATTACTCATCAGATACAAATCATCAATCCTTAACCATGAATCAACAATCAGCAATCGTCAATCATCAATCTTCAATCATCAATCAGCGATCATCATTATTAATCATCAATTAACGATGACCCATCATCAATCATCAGTCATCAATCCTCAATCATCAATCGTCAACAATCAATAGTCAATCATCAATCATCAGTCATCAATTATCAATAATCAATCATCAATCATCAATAATCAATCATCAATAACCAATCATCAATCATCAATCATCAATCATCAATCATCATTCATCAATCATCAATCATCAATAATCAATCATCAATAATCAATCATCAACCATCATTCATCAATAATCAATCATCAATCATCAATCATCAATCATCAATCATCAATCATCAATCATCAATCATCAATCATCAATCATCAATCATCAATCATCAATCATCAATCATCAAACATTAATCAGAAATCATCAATCATCAATCATCAATCATCAATCATCAATCATCAATCATCAATCATCAATCATCAATCATCAATCATCAATCATCAATCGTCAATCATCAATCATCAATCACAAACCATCAATCATCAATCATCAATCATCCATCATCAATCATCAATCATCAATCATCAATCATCAACCATTTATCATCAATCATCAATCATCAATCATCAATCATCAATCATCAATCATCAATCATCAATCATCAATCATCAATCATCAATCATCCATCATCAATCATCAATCATCTATAATCAATCATCAATCATCAATCATCAATCATCAATCATCAATCATCAATCATCAATCATCAATCAACAATCATCAATCATCAATCATCAATCAGCAATCATCAATCATCAATCGTCAATCATCAATCATCAATCACCAATCATCAATCATCAATCATCAATCATCAATCATCAATCATCAATCATCAATCATAAATCAACAATCATAGTTCGTCAATCTTCAATCATCAATTATCAATCTTCAACCATCGATCATCAATCATCAATCATCAATCACAAACCATCAATCATCAATATTCAATCATAAATCATCCATAATCAATCATCAATCATCTATCATCAATAATCAATCATCAATCATAAATCATCACTCATCAATCATCTATCATCAATCATCAATTACTAATCATCAATCATCAATTACCAATCTTAAATGATCAGTCATCAATCATAAGTCATCAATAATCAATCATCAATCATCAATGATCAATAATCAATCATCAATAATCAATCATGAATCATCAATCATCAATCATCAATCATCAATCATCAATCATCAATCATCAATCATCAATCATCAATCATCAATCATCAATCATCAATCATCAATGATCAATAATCAATCATAGTTCGACAATCTTCAATCATCAATTATCAATCATCAACCATCGATCATCAATCATCAATCATCAATCATCAATCATCAATCATCAATCATCAATCATCAATCATCAATCATCAATCATCAATCATCAATCATCAATCATCAATCATCAATCATCAATCATCAATCATCAATCATCAATCATCAATCATCAATCATCAATCATCAATCATCAATCATCAATCATCAATCATCAATCATCAATCATCAATAATCAATCATTGTTCGTCAATCTTCAATCATCAATTATCAATCATCAACCATCGATCATCAATCATCAATCATCAATCACAAACCATCAATCATCAATATTCAATCATAAATCATCCATAATCAATCATCAATCATCTATCATCAATAATCAATCATCAATCATCAATCATCAATCATCAATCATCAATCATCAATCATCAATCATCAATCATCAATCATCAATCATCAATCATCAATCATCAATCATCAATCATCAATCATCAATCATCTATCATCAATCATCAATCAGCAATCATCAATCATCAATCATCAATCATCAATCATCAATCATCAATCATCAATCATCAATCATCAATCATCAATCATCAATCATCAATCATCAATCATCAATCCCCAATCATCAATCGTCAATCATCAATCATGAATCATCAATCATCAATCAGCAATCATCAATCATCAATCATCAATCATCAATCATCAATCATCAATCATCAATCATCAATCATCAATCATCAATCATCAATCATCAATAATCAATCATCAATCATCAATCATCAATCATCAATCATCAATCATCAATCATCAATCATCATTCATCAGTCATCAATCATCAATCATTAATTATCAATAATCAATCATCAATCATCAATCATCGATCATTACCAATCGATTATCAATCATTACTTATCAGATACAAATCATCAATCCTAAACCATGAATCACCAATCAGCAATCGTCAATCATCAATCTTCAATCATCAATCAGCTATCATCATTATTAATCATCAATTAACGATGACCCAACATCAATCATCAGTCATCAATCCTCAATCATCAATCGTCAACAATCAGTAGTCAATCATCAATCATCAGTCATCAATTATCAATAATCAATCATCAATCATCAATAATCAATCATCAATAACCAATCATCAATCATCAATCATCAATCATCATTCATCAATCATCAATCATCAATAATCAATCATCAATAATCAATCATCAACCATCATTCATCAATAATCAATCATCAATCATCAATCATCAATCATCAATCATCAATCATCAATCATCAATCATCAATCATCAATCATCATTCATCAATCTTCAATCATCAATCATCAAACATTAATCAGAAATCATCAATCATCAATCATCAATCATCAATCATCAATCATCAATCATCAATCATCAATCATCAATCATCAATCATCAATCATCAATCATCAATCATCAATCATCAATCATCAATCATCAATCATCAATCATCAATCATCAATCATCAATCATCAATCATCAATCATCAATCATCAATCATCAATCATCAATCATCAATCATCAATCATCAATCATCAATCATCAATCATCAATCATCAATCATCAATCATCAATCATCAATCATCAATAATCCATCATCAATCATCAATCATCAATCATCAATCATCAATCATTTATCATCAATCATCAATCATCAATCATCAATCATCAATCATCAATCATCAATCATCAATCATCAACCATCAATCATCAATCATCAATCATCCATCATCAATCATCAATCATCAATCATCAATCATCAGTCATCAATCATCAATCATCAATCATCAATCATCAATCATCAATCATCAATCATCAATCATCAATCATCAATCATCAATCACCAATCATCAATCATCAATCATCAATCATCAATCAACAATCATCAATCATCAATCATCAATCCGCAATCATCAATCATCAATTGTCAATCATCAATCATCAATCATCAATCATCAATCATCAATCATCAATCATCAATCATCAATCATCAATCATCAATCATCAATCATCCGTCATCCATCATCAATCATCAATCATCTATCATCAATCATCAATCATCAATCATCAATCATCAATCATCAATCATCAATCATCACTCATTAATCATCAATCTTCAATTATCAATCATCAACCATCGATCATCAATCATCAATCATCAATCACAAACCATCTATCATCAATATTCAATAATAAATCATCAATCATCTATCATCAATTATCAATCACTAATTATCAATCATCGATTATCAATCATCAATGATCAGTCATCAATCATAAGTCATCAATAATCAATCATCAATCATCAATGATCAATAATCAATCATCAATAATCAATCATCAATCATCAATCATCAATCATCAATCATCAATCATCAATCATCAATCATCAATCATCAATCATCAATCATCAATCATCAATCATCAATCATCATTCATCAATCATCAATCATCAACCATCAATGATCAATAATCAATCATAGTTCGTCAATCTTCAATCATCAATTATCAATCATCAACCATCGATCATCAATCATCTATCATCAATCATCAATCATCAATCATCAATCATCAATCATCAATCATCAATCATCAATCACCAATCATCAATCATCAATCATCAATCATCAACCATCAATCATCAATCATCAATCATCAATCATCAATCATCAATCATTAATCATAAATCATCAATCATCAATCATCAATCATCAATCATCAATCATCAATCATCAATCATCAATCATCAATCATCAATCATCAATCATCAATGATCAATAATCAATCATAGTTCGTCAATCTTCAATCATCAATTATCAATCATCAACCATCGATCATCAATCATCAATCATCAATCACAAACCATCAATCATTAATATTCAATCATAAATCATCCATAATCAATCATCAATAATCAATCATCAATCATCAATCATCAATCATCAACCATCAATCATCAATCATCAATCATCAATCATCAATCATCAATCATTAATCATAAATCATCAATCATCAATCATCAATCATCAATCATCAATCATCCATCATCAATCATCAATCATCAATCATCAATCATCAATCATCAATCATCAATCATCAATCATCAATCATCCATCATCAATCATCAATCATCAATCATCAATCATTTATCATCAATCATCAATCATCAATCATCAATCATCAATCATCAATCATCAATCATCCATCATCAATCATCAATCATCAGTCATTAATCATCAATCATCAATCATCAATCATCAATCATCAATCATCAATCATCAATCATCAATCATCAATCATCAATCATCAATCATCAATCATCAATCATCAATCATCAATCATCAATCATCAATCATCAACCATCAATGATCAATAATCAATCATAGTTCGTCAATCTTCAATCATCAATTATCAATCATCAACCATCGATCATCAATCATCTATCATCAATCATCAATCATCAATAATCAATCATCAATCATCAATCATCAATCATCAATCATCAATCATCAATCATTAATCATCAATCATCAATCATCAACCATCAATCATCAATCATCAATCATCAATCATCAATCATTAATCATAAATCATCAATCATCAATCATCAATCATCCATCATCAATCATCAATCATCAATCATCAATCATCAATCATCAATCATCAATCATCAATCAACAATCATCAATCATCAATCATCAATCCGCAATCATCAATCATCAATTGTCAATCATCAATCATCAATCATCAATCATCAATCATCAATCATGAATCATCAATCATCAATCATCAATCATCAATCATCCGTCATCCATCATCAATCATCAATCATCTATCATCAATCATCAATCATCAATCATCAATCATCAATCATCAATCATCAATCATCAATCATCAATCATCAATCATCAATCATCAATCATCAATCATAGTTCGTCAATCTTCAATCATCAATTATCAATCATCAATCATCAATCATCAATCACAAGCCATCAATCATCAATATTCAATAATAAATCATCAATCGTCTATCATCAATCATCAATCACTAATCATCAATCATCGATTATCAATCATCAATGATCAGTCATCAATCATAAGTCATCAATAATCAATCATCAATCATCAATCATCAATCATCAATGAACAATAATCAATCATCAATCATCAATCATCAATCATCAATCATCAATCATCAATCATCAATCATCAATCATCAATCATCAGTCATCAATCATCAATCATCAATCATCAATCATCAATCATCAATCATCAATCATCAATCATCAACCATCAATGATCAATAATCAATCATAGTTCGTCAATCTTCAATCATCAATTATCAATCATCAACCATCGATCATCAATCATCTATCATCAATCATCAATCGTCAATCATCAATCATCAATCATCAATCATCAATCATCAATCATCAATCATCAATCATTAATCATCAATCATCAATTATCATCGTTCAATCATCAATCATCAATCATCAATCATTTATCATAAATCATAAATCATCAATCATCAATAATCAATCATCCATCATCAATCATCCATCATCAATCATCAATCATCAATCATCAATGAACAATCATCAAGAATCAATATTAAATAGTCAATCATCAATCATCAATCATCACTTAAAAATCATCAATCACCAATCATCAATAATCAATAATCAATCATCAATCATCAATCATCATTCATCAATCATCAATCATCAATCATAAATCATCAATCATGAATCATCACTCGTCAAACATCAATCATCAATAATCAATCACCAATCATCAATCATCAATCATCAATCATCAATCATCAGTCATCAATCGTCAATCATCAAATATCAATCATCACTTAAAAACCATTAATCATCAATCATCAATTATCAATCACCAATTAAAAATCATAATTCATCAAACATCAATCATCAATCATCATTCATCAATCATCAATCATCAATCATCAATCATCAATCATCAATCATCAATCATCAATCATCAATCATCAATCATCAATCATTAATCATCAATCATCAATCATCAATCATCAATCATCAATCATCAATCATCAATCATCAATCATCAATCATCAATCATCAATCATCAATCATCAATCATCAATCATCAATCATCAATCATCCATCATCAATCATCAATCATCAATCATCAATCATCAATCATCAATCATCAATCATCAATCATCAATCATCAATCATCAATCATCAATCATCAATCATCAATCATCAATCATCAATCATCAATCATCAATCATCAATCATCAATCATCCATCATCAATCATCAATCATCAATCATCAATCATCAATCATCAATCATCACTCATCAATCATCAATCCTCAATTATCTATCATCAATCATCAATCTTCAATCATTAATCATCAATCATCAATGATCAATGATCAATGATCAATCATCAATCAATAATTATCAATCAACAATAATTAAACATCAATCATCAATGATCAATCATCAATCATCAATCATCATTCATCAATCTTCAATCATCAATCATCAATTATCAATCATCAACAATCGATCATCAATCATCAATCATCAATCATCAATCATCAATCATCAATCATCAATCATCAATCATCAATCATCAATCATCAATCATCAATCATCAATCATCAATCATCAATCATCAATCATCAATCATCAATCATCAATCATCAATCATCAATCATCAATCATCAATCATCAATCATCAATCATCAATCATCAATCATCAATCATCAATCATTAATGATCAATCATCAATCATCAATCATCAATCATCAATCATCAATCATCAATCATCATTCATCAATCATCAATCATCAATCATCAATCATCAATCATAAATCATCAATCATGAATCATCACTCGTCAAACATCAATCATCAATAATCAATCACCAATCATCAATCATCAACCATCAATCATCAATCATCAATCATCAATCATTAATCATCAATCATCAATCATCAATCATCAATCATCAACCATCAATCATCAATCATCAATCATCAATCATCAATCATCAATCATCAATCATCATTCATCAATCATCAATAATCAATCATCCATCATCAATCATAAATCATCAATCATGAATCATCACTCGTCAAACATCAATCATCAATGAACAATCATCAAGAATCAATATTAAATAGTCAATCATCAATCATCAATCATCACTTAAAAATCATCAATCACCAATCATCAATTATCAATAATCAATCATCAACCATCAATCATCAATCATAAATCACCAATCATCAATCATCAATCATCAACCATCAATCATCAATCATCAATCATCAATCATCAATCATGAATCATCAATCATCAATCATCAATCATCAATCGTCAATCATCAATCATCAATCATCAATCATCAATCATCAATCATCAATCATCAATCATCAATCATCAATCATCAATCATCAATCATCAATCATCAATCATCAATCATCAATCATCAATCACCAATCATCAATCACCAATCATCAATCATCAATCATCATTCATCAATCATCAATCATCAATAATCAATCACCAATCATCAATCATCAATCATCAATCGTCAATCATCAAATATCAATCATCACTTAAAAACCATTAATCATCAAGCATCAATTATCAATCACAAATTAAAAATCATAATTCATCAAACATCAATCATCAATCATCATTCATCAATCATCAATCATCATTCATTAATCATCAATCGTCAATCATCAATCATCAATCAGCAATCATCAATCATCAATCATCAATCATCAATCATCAATCATCAATCATCAATCATCAATCATCAATCATCAATCATCAATCATCAATCATCAATCATCAATCATCAATCATCAATCATCAATCATCAATCACCAATCATCAATCATCAATCATCAATCATCAATCATCAATCATCAATCATCAATCATCACTCATCAATAAGCAATCATCATTCATCATTCATCAATCATCAATCATCAATCATCAATCATCAATCGTCAATCATCAATCATCAACCATCAATAATCATTCATCAATCATCAATTAACAATCACGAATCATCAATCATTAATCATCAGTTATCAATCGTCAATCATCAAATATCCATCATCACTTAAAAACCATTAATCATCAATCATCAATTATCAGTTATCAATCACCAATTAGAAATCATAATTCATCAAACATCAAGCATCAATAATCAATCATCAATCATCAATTAACAATCATGAATCATCAATCATTAATCATCAGATATCAATAGTCAATCTTCAAATTTCAATCATTACTTAAAAACTATTAATCATCAATCATCAATTGTCAATCACCAATTAAACATCATAATTCAAATAACATCAATCATCAATCATCAATCATCAATCAACAATCATCAATCATCAGTCATCAATCATCAATCATCAATCATCAATCATCAATCATCAATCATCAATCATCAATCATCAATCATCAATCATCAATCATCAATCATCAATCATCAATAATCAATCATCAATCATCAATCATCAATCATCAATCATCAATCATCAATCATCAACCATCAATCATCAATCATCAATCATCAATCATCTATCATCAATCACCAATCATCAATCATCAATCATCAATCATCAATCATCAATCATCAATCATCTATCATCAATCATCAATCATCAATCATCAATCATTAATTATCTATCATCAATCATCAATTATCAATAAGCAATCATCAATCATCAATCATCAATCATAAATCGTCAATCTTCAATTATCAATCATCAATCATCAATCATCACTCATTAATTATCAATCATCAATCATCAATAATCAATCATCAATCATCAATCATCAATCATCAATCATCACTCATTAATTATCAATCATCAATCATCAATAATCAATCATCAATCATCAATCATCACTCATTAATTATCAATCATCAATCATCAATAATCAATCATCAATCATCAATCAACAATCATCAATCATCAATCATTAATCATCAAACATAATTCGTCAATCTTCAATCATCAATTATCAATTATCAATTATCAATCACCAATTAAAAATCATAATTCATGAAACATCAATCCACAATCATCAATCATCAATCATCAATCATCAATCATCAATCATCAATCATCAATCATCAATCATCAATCATCAATCATCAATCATCAATCATCAATCATCAATCATCAATCATCAATCATCAATCATCAATCATCAATCATCAATCATCAATCGTCAATCATCAATCATCAATCATCAATCATCAATCATCAATCATCAATCATCAATCATCAATCATCAATCATCAATCATCAATCATCAATCATCAATAATCAATAATCAATCATCAACCATCAATCATCAATCATCAATCATCAATTATCAATCATCAACCATCGATCATCAATCATCAATCATCAATCATCAATCATCAATCATCAATAATAAATCATGAATCATCAATCATCAATCATCAATCATCAATCATCAATCATCAATTATCAATAAACAATCATCAATCATCAATCATCAATCATCAATCATACATCGTCAATCATCAATCACCAATAATCAATAATCAATCATAAATCATCAAGCATCAATCATCAATCATCAATCATCAATCATCAATCATCAATCATCAATCATCAATCATCAATCATCAATCATCAATCATCATTCACAAATCATCAATCATCAATCATCAATCATCATTCATGAACCATCAATCATCAATCATCAATCATCAATCATCAATCATTAATCATCAATCATCAATCATCAATCATCAATCATCAATCATCAATCACCAATCATCATTTATCAATCATCAATCATCAATCATCAATCATAAATCTTCAATCATGAATCATTACTCGTCAAACATCAATCATCAATAATCAATCACCAATCATCAATCATCAACCATCAATCATCAATCATAAATCATCAATCATTAATCATCAATCATCAATCATCAATAATCAATCATCAATCATCAATCATCATTCATCAATCATCAATCATCAATCATCAATCATAAATCATCAATCATGAATCATCACTCGTCAAACATCAATCATCAATAATCAATCACCAATCATCAATCATCAATCATCAATCATCAGTCATCAATCGTCAATCATCAAATATCAATCATCACTTAAAAACAATTAATCATCAATCATCAATTATCAATCACCAATTAAAAATCATAATTCATCAAACATCAATCATCAATCATCATTCATCAATCATCAATCATCAATCATCAATCATCAATCATCAATCAGCAATCATCAATCATCAATCATCAATCATCAATCATCAATCATCAATCATCAATCATCAATCATCAATCATCAATCATCAATCATCAATCATCAATCATCAATCATCAATCATCTATCATCAATCATCAATCATCAATCATCAATCATCAATCATCAATCATCAATCATCAATCATCAATCATCAATCATCACTCATCAATCATCAATCATCAATCATCAATCATCAATCATCCATCATCAATCATCAATCATCAATCATCAATCATCAATCATCAATCATCAATCATCAATCATAAATCATCAATCATCAATCATCAATCATCAATCATCAATCAGCAATCATCATTCAACATTCATCAATCATCAATCATCAATCATCAATCATCAATCTAAAATCATCAATCATCAATTATCAATCATCAGGCATCAATCATCAATCATCAATCATCAATCATCCATCATCCATCATCAATCATCAATCATCAATCATCAATCATCAATCATCAATCATCAATGATCAATCATCAAACTTCAATCATCAATCATTAATCATCAATCATCAATCATCAATGATCAATCATCAATCATCAATCATCAATCATCAATCATCAATCATCAATGATCAATCATCAATCATCAATCACCAATCATCAATGATCAATCATCAATTATCAATCATCAATCATCAATCATCAATCATCAGTTATCAATCATCAATCATCAATCATCAATCATCAGTAATCAATCATCAATCATCAATCAACAGTCATTAGTCATCAATCATCTATCATCAATCATCTATCATCAATCATCTATCATCAATCATATCTTAGCAATCATAAATCATCAATCATCAATAATCAATCATCCATCATCAATCATCCATCATTAATCATCAATCATCAAACATCAATTATCAATCATCAATCATCAATCATCAATGAACAATCATCAAGAATCAATATTAAATAGTCAATCATCAATCATCAATCATCACTTAAAAATCATCAATCACCAATCATCAATAATCAATAATCAATCATCAATCATCAATCATCAATCATAAATCACCAATCATCAATCATCAATCCTCAATCATCAATCACTAATCATCAGTCATGAATCGTCAATCATCAATCATCACTTAACAATCATCAATAATCAATCATTAATGAACAATCATCAAGAATCAATATTAAATAGTCAATCATCAATCATCAATCATCACTTAAAAATCATCAATCACCAATCATCAATCATCAATCACAAATCATCAATCATCAATCATCAATCATGAATCATCAATCATCAATCATCAATCATCAATCATCAATCGTCAATCATCAATCATCAATCATCAATCATCAATCATCAATCGTCAATCATCAAACATAAATCATCAATCATCAATCATCAATCATCAATCATCAAACATCAATCAACAATCATCATTCATGAATTATCAATCATCAATCATCAATCATCAATTATCGATTATCAATCATCAATCATCAATCATCAATCATCAATCATCAATCATCAATCATCAATCATCAATAATGAATCATCAATCATCAATCATCAATCATCACTCATGTATCATCAATCATCATTCATCAATAATCAATCATCAATTATCAATCATCATTCATCAATCATCAATCGTCAATCATCAATCATCAATCATCAATCATCAATCATCAATCATCAATCGTCAATCATCAATCATCAATCATAACTAAACAATCATAAATCATCAATCATCAATAACAATCATCAATCATCAATCATTCATCATTAATCATCAATCATCAAAAATCAATCATCAATCATCAATCATCAATCATCAATCTACAACCATCAATCATCAATCATCAATCACCAATCATCAATCATCAATCATCAATCTACAACCATCAATCATCAATCATCAACCATCAATTATCAATCATCAATCATCAATCATCAATCATCAATCATCAATCATCAATCATCAATCATCAATCATCAATCATCAATCATCAATCATCAATCATCAATCATCAATCATCAATCATCAATCATCAACCATCAATCGTCAATCATCAATTATCAATCATCAATTATCAATCATCAATCATCAGTAATTAATCATCAATCATCAATCATCAATCAACAGTCATTAATCATCAATCATCTATCATCAATCATCTATCATCAATCATCTATCATCAATCATATCTTAGCAATCATAAATCATCAATCATCAATAATCAATCATCCATCATCAATCATCAATCATCAATGATCAATCATCAATCATCAATCATCAATCATCAATCATCAATCATCAATCATCAGTTATCAATCATCAATCATCAATCATCAGTAATCAATCATCAATCATCAATCAACAGTCATTATTCATAAATCATCAATCATCAATAATCAATCATCCATCATCAATCATCAATCATCAATGAACAATCATCAAGAATCAATATTAAATAGTCAATCATCAATCATCAATAATCACTTAAAAATCATCAATCACCAATCATCAATAATCAATAATCAATCATCAATCATAAATCACCAATCACCAATCATCAATCATCAATCCTCAATCATCAATCACTAATCATCAGTCATGAATCGTCAATCATCAATCATCACTTAACAATCATCAATAATCAATCATTAATGAACAATCATCAAGAATCAATATTAAATAGTCAATCATCAATCATCAATCATCACTTAAAAATCATCAATCACCAATCATCAATAATCAATCATCAACCATCAATCATCAATCATCAATCATAAATCACCAAGTATCAACCATCAAACATCAATAATCAATCATCAATCATCAATCAGCAATCATCAATCATCAATCATCAATCATCAATCGTCAATCATCAAATATCAATCATTACTTAAAAACAATTAATCATCAATCATCAATTATCAATCACCAATTAAAAATCATAATTCATCAAACATCAATCATCAATCATCATTAATCAATCATCAATCATCAATCATCAATCATCAATCATCAATCATCAATCATCAATCATCAATCATCAATCATCAATCATCAATCATCAATCATCAATCATCAATCATCAATCATCAATCATCAATCATCAATTATCCATCATCAATCATCAATCATCAATCATCAATCATCAATCATAAATCATCAATCATCAATCATCAATCATCAATCATCAATCATCAATCATCAATCATCAATCATCAATCATCAATCAGCAATCATCATTCAACATTCATCAATCATCAATCATCAATCTAAAATCATCAATCATCAATCATCAGGCATCAATCATCAATCATCAATCATCAATCATCAATCATCAATCATCCATCATCCATCATCAATCATCAATCATCAATCATCAATCATCAATCATCAATCATCAATCATCAATGATCAATCATCAAACATCAATCATCAATCATTAATCATCAATCATCAATCATCAATCATCAATGATCAATCATCAATCATCAATAATTAATTATCAATCAACAATAATTAAACATCAATCATCAATGATCAATCATCAATCATCAATCATCATTCATCAATCTTCAATCATCAATCATCAATCATCATTCATGAATTACCAAACATCAATCATCAATCATCAATCATCAATCAATAATCATCAATCATCAGTCATCAATCATCAATCATCAATTATCAATCGTCAATCATCAATCATCAATCATCAAACATTAATCATCAATCAGCAATCATCAATCATCAATCATCAATCATCAATCATCAAACATGAATCAACAATCATCATTCATGAATTATCAATCATCAATCACCAATCATCAATCATCAATCATCAAACATCAATCAACAATCATCATTCATGCATTATCAATCATCAATCATCAATCATCAATCATCAATCATCAATCATCAATCATCAATCATCACTCATCAATCATCAATCATCACTCATCAATCATCAATCATCAATCATCAATCATCAATCATCAATCATCAATCATCAATCATCAATCATCAATGATCAATCATCAATCATCAATCATCAATCATCAATGATCAATCATCAATCATCAATCATCAATCATCAATCATCAATCATCAATCATCAGTTATCAATCATCAATCATCAATCATCAATCATCAGTAATCAATCATCAATCATCAATCAACAGTCATTATTCATCAATCATCTATCATCAATCATCTATCATCAATCATCTATCATCAATCATATCTTAGCAATCATAAATCATCAATCATCAATAATCAATCATCCATCATCAATCATCCATCGTTAATCAGCAATCATCAAACATCAATCATCAATCATCAATCATCAATGAACAATCATCAAGAATCAATATTAAATAGTCAATCATCAATCATCAATCATCACTTAAAAATCATCAATCACCAATCATCAATAATCAATAATCAATCATCAACCATCAATCATCAATCATAAATCACCAATCATCAATCATCAATCATCAATCCTCAATCATCAATCACTAATCATCAGTCATGAATCGTCAATCATCAATCATCACTTAACAATCATCAATAATCAATCATTAATGAACAATCATCAAGAATCAATATTAAATAGTCAATCATCAATCATCAATCAACATTTAAAAATCATCAATCACCAATCATCAATAGACAATCATCAACCATCAATCATCAATCATAAATCACCAATTATCAATCATCAAACATCAATAATCAATCATCAATCATCAATCATCAATCATCAATCATCAATCATCAATCATCAATCATCAATCATCAATCATGAATCATCAATCATCAATCATCAATAATCAATCGTCAATCATCAATCATCAATCATCAATCATCAATCGTCAATCATCAATCATCAAACATTAATCATCAATCATCAATCATCAATCATCAATCATCAATCATCAAACATCAATCAACAATCATCATTCATGAATTATCAATCATCAATCATCAATCATCAATCATCAATCATCAATCATCAATCATCAATCATCAATCACAAATCATCAATCATCAATCATCAATCATCAATCATGCATCATCAATCATCAATCATCAATCGTCAATCATCAATCATCAATCATCAATCATCAATCATCAATCGTCAATCATCAATCATCAATCATCAAACATTAATCATCAATCATCAATCATCAATCATCAATCATCAATCATCAATCATCAATCATCAATCATCAAACATCAATCAACAATCATCATTCATGAATTATCAATCATCAATCATCAATCATCAATTATCGATTATCAATCATCAATCATCAATCATCAATCGTCAATCATCAATCATCAATCATCAATCATCAATCATCAATCATCAATCATCAATCATCAATCATCAATGATCAATCATCAATCATCAATAATGAATCATCAATCATCAATCATCAATCATCACTCATGTATCATCAATCATCAATCATCATTCATCAATAATCAATCATCAATTATCAATCATCAATCATCAATCATCAATCATCAATCATCAATCATCAATCATCAATCATCAATCATCAATCATCAATCATCAATCATCAATCATCGATCATCAATCGTCAATCATCAATCATCAATCATAACTAAACAATCATAAATCATCAATCATCAATAATCAATCATCAATCATCAATCATTCATCATTAATCATCAATCATCAAACATCAATCATCAATCATCAATCATCAATCATCAATCTACAACCATCAATCATCAATCACCAATCATCAATCATCAATCATCAATCTACAACCATCAATCATCAATCATCAACCATTAATTATCAATCATCAATCATCAATCATCAATCATCAATCATCAATCATCAATCATCAATCATCAATCATCAATCATCAATCATCAATCATCAATCATCAATCATCAATCATCAATCATCAATCATCAATCATCAATCATCAATCATCAATCATCAATCATCAATCATCAATCATCAATCATCAATCATCAATCATCAATCATCAATCATCAATCATCAATCATCAATCATCAATCATCAATCATCAATCATCAATCATCAATCATCAATCATCAATCATCAATCATCAATCATCAATCATCAATAATCAATCATCAACCATCAATCGTCAATCATCAATTATCAATCATCAATTATCAATCATCAACCATCGATCATCAATCATCAATCATCAATCATCAATCATCAATCATCAATCATCAATCATCAATCATCAATCATCAATCATCAATCATCAATCATCAATCATCAATCATCAATCATCAATCATCAATCATCAATCATCAATCATCAATCATCAATCATCAATCATCAATCATCAATCATCAATCATCAATCATCATTCATCAATCATCAATCATCAATCATCAATCATCAATCATAAATCATCAATCATGAATCATCACTCGTCAAACATCAATCATCAATAATCAATCACCAATCATCAATCATCAACCATCAATCATCAATCATCAATCATCAATCATCAATCATTAATCATCAATCATCAATCATCAATCATCAATCATCAATCATCAATCATCAATCATCAATCATCAATCATCAATCATCAATCATCATTCATCAATCATCAATCATCAATCATAAATCATAAATCATCAATCATGAATCATCACTCGTCAAACATCAATCATCAATAATCAATCACCAATCATCAATCATCAATCATCAATCATCAGTCATCAATCGTCAATCATCAAATATCAATCATCACTTAAAAACCATTAATCATCAATCATCAATTATCAATCACCAATTAAAAATCATAATTCATCAAACACCAATCATAAATCATCATTCATCATTCATCAATCATCAATCATCAATCATCAATCATCAATCATCAATCATCAATCATCAATCATCAATCATCAATCATCAATCATCAATCATCAATCATCAATCATCAATCATCAATCATCAATCATCAATCATCAATCATCAATCATCAATCATCAATCATCAATCATCAATCATCAATCATCAATCATCAATCATCAATCATCAATCATCAATCATCAATCATCAATCATCAATCATCAATCATCAATCATCCATCATCAATCATCAATCATCAATCATCAATCATCAATCATAAATCATCAATCATCAATCATCAATCATCAATCATCAATCATCAATCATCAATCATCAATCATCAATCATCAATCATCACTCATCAATCATCAATCATCATTCATCAATCATCAATCATAAATCATCAATCATGAATCATCACTCGTCAAACATCAATCATCAATAATCAATCACCAATCATCAATCATCAATCATCAATCATCAGTCATCAATCGTCAATCATCAAATATCAATCATCACTTAAAAACCATTAATCATCAATCATCAATCATCAATCACCAATTAAAAATCATAATTCATCAAACATCAATCATCAATCATCATTCATCAATCATCAATCATCAATCATCAATCATCAATCATCAATCATCAATCATCAATCATCAATCATCAATCATCAATCATCAATCATCAATCATCAATCATCAATCATCAATCATCAATCATCAATCATCAATCATCAATCATCAATCATCAATCATCAATCATCAATCATCAATCATCAATCATCAATCATCAATCATCAATCATCAATCATCAATCATCAATCATCATTCATCCATCATCAATCATCAATCATCAATCATCAATCATCAATCATCAATCATAAATCATCAATCATCAATCATCAATCATCAATCATCAATCATCAATCATCAATCATCAATCATCAATCATCAATCAGCAATCATCATTCATCATTCATCATTCATCATTCATCAATCATCAATCATCAATCATCAATCATCAATCTAAAATCATCAATCATCAATCATCAGGCATCAATCATCAATCATCAATCGTCCATCATCCATCATCAATCATCAATCATCAATCATCAATCATCAATCATCAATGATCGATCATCAAACATCAATCATCAATCATTAATCATCAATCATCAATCATCAATGATCAATGATCAATGATCAATCATCAATCATTAATTATCAATCATCAATCATCATTCATCAATCTTCAATCATCAATCATCAATCATCAATCATCATTCATGAATTACCAAACATCAATCATCAATCATCAATCATCAATCAATAATCATCAATCATCAGTCATCAATCATCAATCGTTAATTATCAATCGTCAATCATCAATCATCAATCATCAAACATTAATCATCAATCATCAATCATCAATCATCAATCATCAATCATCAATCATCAATCATCAATCATCAATCATCAAACATCAATCAACAATCATCATTCATGAATTATCAATCATCAATCATCAATCATCAATCATCAATCATCAATCACCACTCATCAATCATCGATCATCAATCAACAATCATCATTCATGCATTATCAATCATCAATCATCAATCATCAATCATCAATCATCAATCATCAATCATCAATCATCAATCATCAATCATCAATCATCAATCATCAATCATCAATCATCAATCATCAATCATCAATGATCAATCATCAATCATCAATCATCAATCATCAATCATCAATCATCAATCATCAATCATCAATCATCAATCATCAATCATCAATCATCAATCATCAATCATCAATCATCAATCATCAATCATCAATCATCAATCATCAATCATCAATCATCCATCATCAATCATCAATCATCAATCATCAATCATCAATCATAAATCATCAATCATCAATCATCAATCATCAATCATCAATCATCAATCATCAATCATCAATCATCAATCATCAATCATCAATCATCAATCATCAATCATCATTCATCAATCATCAATCATAAATCATCAATCATGAATCATCACTCGTCAAACATCAATCATCAATAATCAATCACCAATCATCAATCATCAATCATCAATCATCAGTCATCAATCGTCAATCATCAAATATCAATCTTCACTTAAAAACCATTAATCATCAATCATCAATTATCAATCACCAATTAAAAATCATAATTCATCAAACATCAATCATCAATCATCATTCATCAATCATCAATCATCAATCATCAATCATCAATCATCAATCATCAATCATCAATCATCAATCATCAATCATCAATCATCAATCATCAATCATCAATCATCAATCATCAATCATCAATCATCAATCATCAATCATCAATCATCAATCATCAATCATCAATCATCAATCATCAATCATCAATCATCAATCATCAATCATCAATCATCAATCATCAATCATCAATCATCAATCATCAATCCTCAATCATCAATCATCAATCATCAATCATCAATCATCAATCATCAATCATCAATCATCAATCATCAATCATCAATCATCCATCATCAATCATCAATCATCAATCATCAATCATCAATCATCAATCATAAATCATCAATCATCAATCATCAATCATCAATCATCAATCATCAATCATCAATCATCAATCAGCAATCATCATTCATCATTCATCATTCATCATTCATCAATCATCAATCATCAATCATCAATCATCAATCATCAATCTAAAATCATCAATCATCAATCATCAATCATCAGGCATCAATCATCAATCATCAATCATCCATCATCCATCATCAATCATCAATCATCAATCATCAATCATCAATCATCAATCATCAATCATCAATGATCAATCATCAAACATCAATCATCAATCATTAATCATCAATCATCAATCATCAATGATCAATGATCAAGGATCAATGATCAATCATCAATCATTAATTATCAATCAACAATAATTAAACATCAATCATCAATGATCAATCATCAATCATCAATCATCATTCATCAATCTTCAATCATCAATCATCAATCATCATTCATGAATTACCAAACATCAATCATCAATCATCAATCATCAATCATCAATCATCAATCAATAATCATCAATCATCAGTCATCAATCATCAATCGTTAATTATCAATCGTCAATCATCAATCATCAATCATCAAACATTAATCATCAATCATCAATCATCAATCATCAATCATCAATCATCAATCATCAAACATCAATCAACAATCATCATTTATGAATTATCAATCATCAATCATCAATCATCAATCATCAATCATCAATCACCACTCATCAATCATCAATCATCAATCAACAATCATCATTCATGCATTATCAATCATCAATCATCAATCATCAATCATCAATCATCAATCATCAATCATCAATCATCAATCATCAATCATCAATCATCAATCATCAATCATCAATCATCAATCATCAATCATCAATGATCAATCATCAATCATCAATCATCAATCATCAATCATCAATCATCAATCATCAATGATCAATCATCAATCATCAATCATCAATCATCAATCATCAGTTATCAATCATCAATCATCAATCATCAATCATCAGTAATCAATCCTCAATCATCAATCAACAGTCATTAATCATCAATCATCTATCATCAATCATCTATCATCAATCATCTATCATCAATCATATCTTAGCAATCATAAATCATCAATCATCAATAATCAATCATCCATCATCAATCATCAATCATTAATCATCAATCATCAAACATCAATCATCAATCATCAATCATCAATCATCAATCATCAATGAACAATCATCAAGAATCAATATTAAATAGTCAATCATCAATCATCAATCATCACTTAAAAATCATCAATCACCAATCATCAATAATCAATAATCAATCATCAATCATAAATCACCAATCACCAATCATCAATCATCAATCCTCAATCATCAATCATCAATCACTAGTCATCAGTCATGAATCGTCAATCATCAATCATCACTTAACAATCATCAATAATCAATCATTAATGAACAATCATCAAGAATCAATATTAAATAGTCAATCATCAATCATCAATCATCACTTAAAAATCATCAATCACCAATCATCAATAATCAATCATCAACCATCAATCATCAATCATCAATCATAAATCACCAAGTATCAATCATCAAACATCAATAATCAATCATCAATCAGCAATCATCAATCATCAATCATCAATCATCAATGAACAATCATCAAGAATCAATATTAAATAGTCAATCATCACTAATCACTTAAAAATCATCAATCACCAATCATCAATAATCAATAATCAATCATCAACTATCAATCATCAATCATCAAACATCAATAATCAATCATCAATCATCAATCAGCAATCATCAATCATCAATGAACAATCATCAAGAATCAATATTAAATAGTCAATCATCACTAATCACTTAAAAATCATCAATCATCAATCATCAATTATCAATCCTTAATCATCAATCACTAATCATCAGTCATGAATCGTCAATCATCAATCATCAATCATCAATCATCAATCATCAATCATCAATCATCAATCATCAATCATCAATCATCAATAATCAATCATCAATCATCAATCATGAATCATCAATCATCAATCATCAAACATCAATCATCAATCATCCATCATAAATCATCAACCAACAAGCATCAATCATCATTCATCATTTATCAATCATCACTTTCCACTCACCAATCACAACTCTTAAGTCATCAATCATCAATGATTAATCATCAGTCATCAATCATCAATTAGCAATCAACAGTTATCAATCAGCAATTAACAATAATCAATCATCGGTCACCAATTGTCAATCAGCAATAATCAATAACCAGTCATCAACGTCAACTCTCACTCTATAATTTTCAATCATTGATCATCAACCATAAATCATCAATCATCAGTCATCAATCATCAATCAACAATCATCAATAATCAATAATTAATCGTCAATCATCAATCATCAATCCCCAATCATCAAAAGTTTATCATGAGTCATCAATCAACAAACATCAATCATCAATTATCAATCGTATATCATCAATGACCAATCATCAATAATTAATCATCAGTCATCAATCATCAATCATCAATCATCAATGTTCAAACACCTATTATCGATCATCAATCATCAATCATAAATTACCAAACATCAATCAGCAATCATCAATAATCAGTCATCATCCATCAAGCATGAATCATAAATCATCAATCATCAATCATCAATCATCAATCATCAATCATCAATCATCAATCATCAATCATCAATCATCAATCATCAATCATCAATCATCAATCATCAATTATCAATCATCAATCATCAATCATCAATCATCAATCATCAATCATCAATCATCAATCATCAATCATCAATCATCAATCTACAATCATCAATCATCAATCATCAATCATCAATCATCAATCATCAATCATCAATCATCAGTGATCAGTCATCAATCGTCAATCATCAATCGTCAATCATCAATATTCAATCATCAAATATCAATCATCAATCATCAATCATCAATCATCAATCATCAATCATCAATCATCAAACATCAAACATCAATAATCAATCATCATTCACAAACTATCAATCATCAATCATCAATAATTAATCTTCAATCATCAATCATCAAACATCAATCATCAATCATCATTCATGAATTATCAATGATCAATGATCAATCATCAATCATCAATCATCAATCATCAATCATCAATCATCAATCATCAATCATCAATCATCAATCATCAACTATCAATCATCAATCATCAATAATCAATTATCATCATCAATCATCAATCATCAATCATCAATCATCAATCATCAATCATCAGACATCAATCATCAATCATCAATCATCAATCATCAATAATCAATCATCAATCATCAATCATCAATCATCAATCATCAATCATCAATCATCAATCATCAATCATCAATCATAAATCATAAATCATAAATCATCAAACATCAATCATCAATCATCAATCACCAATCATTCATCATGAGTCATCAATCGTCAATCATCTATCATCAATCATAAATTATCGATTATCAGTCATCAATCATCAATCATCAATCATCAATCATCAATCACCAATAATGAATCATCAAACATCAATCATCAATCATCAATCATCAATCATCACTCATGTATCATCAATCATCAATCATCATTCATCAATAATCAATCATCAATTATCAATCATCAATCATCAATCATCAATCGTCAATCATCAATCATCAATCATCAATCATCAATCATCAATCATCAATCATCAATCATCAATCATCAATCATCAATCATCAATCATCAATCATCAATCATCAATCATCAATCATCAATCATCAATCATCAATCATCAATCATAAATCATCAATCATCAATCATCAATCATCAATCATCAATCATCAATCATCAATCATCAATCATCAATCGTCAATCATCAATCATCAATCATAACTAAACAATCATAAATCATCAATCATCAATAATCAATCATCAATCATCAATCATTCATCATTAATCATCAATCATCAAACATCAATCATCAATCATCAATCATCAATCTACAACCATCAATCATCAATCACCAATCATCAATCATCAATCTACTACCATCAATCATCAATCATCAACCATTAATTATCAATCATCAATCATCAATCATCAATCATCAATCATCAATCATCAATCTTCAATCATCAATCATCAATCATCAATCATCAATCATCAATCATCAATCATCAATCATCAATCATCAATCATCAATCATCAATCATCAATCATCAATCATCAATCATCAATCATCAATCATCAATTATCAATCATCAATCATCAATCATCAAGCATCAATCATCAATCATCAATCATCAATCATCAATCATCAATCATCAATCATCAATCATCAATCATCAATCATTAATCATCAATCATCAATCATCAATCATCAATCATCAATCATCAATCATCAATCATCAATCATCAATCATCAATCATCAATCATCAATCATCAACCATCAATCATCAATCATCAATCATCAATCATCAATCATCATTCATCAATCAACAATCATCAATCATCAATCATCAATCATCAATCATCAGTCATCAATCATCAATCGTCAATCATCAATCGTCAAACATCAATCATCAATCATCAATCATCAATCATCAATCATCAAACATCAATCATCAATTATCTATCATCAAACATCCATTATCAATCATCATTCATGAATTATCAATCATCAATCATCAATCATCAATCATCAATCATCAATCATCAATCATCAATCATCAATCATCAATCAGCAATCATCAATCATCAATCATCAATAATCAGTCATCAATCATCTATCATCAAACATCAATCATCAACTATCAATCATCAATCATCAATCATCAATCATCAATCATCAATCATCAATCATCAATCGTCAATCATCAATCATCAATCATAACTAAACAATCATAAATCATCAATCATCAATAATCAATCATCAATCATCAATCATTCATCATTAATCATCAATCATCAAACATCAATCATCAATCATCAATCATCAATCATCAATCTACAACCATCAATCATCAATCACCAATCATCAATCATCAATCTACTACCATCAATCATCAATCATCAACCATTAATTATCAATCATCAATCATCAATCATCAATCATCAATCATCAATCTTCAATCATCAATCATCAATCATCAATCATCAATCATCAATCATCAATCATCAATCATCAATCATCAATCATCAATCATCAATCATAAATCATCAATCATCAATCATCAATCATCAACCATCAATTATCAATCATCAATCATCAATCATCATTCATCAATCAACAATCATCAATCATCAATCATCAATCATCAATCATCAATCATCAATCATCAATCATCAATCATCAATCATCAATCATCAATCATCAATCATAAATCATCAATCATCAATCATCAATCATCAACCATCAATTATCAATCATCAATCATCAATCATCATTCATCAATCAACAATCATCAATCATCAATCATCAATCATCAATCATCAATCATCAGTCATCAATCATCAATCGTCAATCATCAATCGTCAAACATCAATCATCAATCATCAATCATCAATCATCAAACATCAATCATCAATCATCTATCATCAAACATCCATTATCAATCATCATTCATGAATTATCAATCATCAATCATCAATCATCAATCATCAATCATCAATCATCAATCATCAATCATCAATCATCAATCATCAATAATCAATCATCAATCATCAATCATCAATCATCAATCATCAATCATCAATCATCAATCATCAATCAGCAATCATCAATCATCAATCATCAATCATCAATAATCAATCATCAATCATCTATCATCAAACATCAATCATCAACTATCAATCATCAATCATCAATCATCAATCATCAATCATCAATCATCAATCATCAATCATCAATCATCAATCATCAATCATCAATCATCAATCATCAATCATCAATCATCAATCATCAATCATCAATCTTCAATCATCAATCATCAATCATCAATCATCAATCATCAATCATCAATCATCAATCATAAATCATAAATCATCAAACATCAATCATCAATCATCAATCATCAAACACCAATCATTCATCATGAGTCATCAATCGTCAATCATCTATCATCAATCATCAATTATCGATTATCAATCATCAATCATCAATCATCAATCATCAATCATCAATCATCAATAATGAATCATCAAACATCAAACATCAATCATCAATCATCAATCATCAATCATCACTCATCAATCATCAATCATCATTTATCAATAATCAATCATCAATGATCAATCAGCAATCATCAATCATCAATCGTCAATCATCAATCATCAATCATCAATCATCAATCATCAATCATCAATCATCAATCATCAATCATCAATCATAAATCATCAATCATCAATCATCAATCATCAATCATCAATCATCAATCATCAATCATCAATCGTCAATCATCAATCATCAATCATAACTAAACAATTATAAATCATCAATCATCAATAATCATTCATCAATCATCAATCATTCATCATTAATCATCAATTATCAAACAGCAATCATCAATCATCAATCATAAATCATCAATCTACAACCATCAATCATCAACCACCAATTATCAATCATCAATCATCAATCTACAACCATCAATCATCAATCATCAACCATTAATTATCAATCATCCATCATCAATCATCAATCATCAATCATCAATCATCGATCATCAATCATCAATCATCAATCATGAAACATCAATCATTAATCATCTATCATCAAACATCAATCATCAATCATCAATCATCAATCATCAATCATCAATTATCAATCATCAATCATCATTCATCAATCATCAATCATCAATCATCAATCATCAATCATCAATCATCAATCATCAATTATCAATCATCAATCATCAATCATCAATCATCAATCATCAATCATCAATCATCAATCATCAATCATCAATCATCAATCATCACTCATCAAGCATCAATCATCAATCATCAATCATCAATCATCAATCATCAATCATCAATCATCAATCATCAATCATCAATCATCAATCATCAATCATCAATCATCAATCATCAATCATCACTCATCAATCATCAATCATCGATCATCAATCATCAATCATCAAAAATCAATCATCAATCATAAATCATCAATCATCAATCATCAATCATAACTAAACAATCATAAATCATCAATCATCAATAATCAATCATCAATAATCAATCATTAATCATTAATCATCAATCATCAAACATCAATCATCAATCATCAATCAGCAATCATCAATCATCAATAATCAATCTCCAATCATCAATCATCAATCATCAATCATCAGACATCAATCATCAAACATCAATCATCCATCATCAATCATCATCCATCATCCATCAATCATCAATGATCAATCATCAATCATCAATCATCAATCATCAATCATCAAACACCAATCATTCATCATGAGTCATCAATCGTCAATCATCTATCATCAATCATCAATTATCGATTATCAATCATCAATCATCAATCATCAATCATCAATCATCAATCATCAATCATCAATAATGAATCATCAAACATCAAACATCAATCATCAATCATCAATCATCAATCATCACTCATCAATCATCAATCATCATTTATCAATAATCAATCATCAATGATCAATCAGCAATCATCAATCATCAATCGTCAATCATCAATCATCAATCATCAATCATCAATCATCAATCATCAATCATCAATCATCAATCATCAATCATAAATCATCAATCATCAATCATCAATCATCAATCATCAATCATCAATCATCAATCATCAATCATCAATCATCAATCGTCAATCATCAATCATCAATCATAACTAAACAATCATAAATCATCAATCATCAATAATCATTCATCAATCATCAATCATTCATCATTAATCATCAATCATCAAACAGCAATCATCAATCATCAATCATAAATCATCAATCTACAACCATCAATCATCAACCACCAATTATCAATCATCAATCATCAATCTACAACCATCAATCATCAATCATCAACCATTAATTATCAATCATCCAACATCAATCATCAATCATCAATCATCAATCATCGATCATCAATCATCAATCATCAAACATCAATCATTAATCATCTATCATCAAACATCAATCATCAATCATCATTCATCGATCATCAATCATCAATCATCAATCATCAATCATCAATCATCAATCGTCAATCATCAATTATCAATCATCAATCATCAATCATCAATCATCAATCCTCAAACATCATTCATCAATCATCAATCATCAATCATCAATCATCGATCATCAATCATCAATCATCAATCATCAATCATCAATCATTAATCATCAATCATCAATCATCAATCATCAATCATCAATCATCAATCATCAATCATCAATTATCAATCATCAATCATCATTCATCAATCATCAATCATCAATCATCAATCATCAATCATCAATCATCAATTATCAATCATCAATCATCAATCATCAATCATCAATCATCAATCATCAATCATCAATCATCAATCATCAATCATCACTCATCAAGCATCAATCATCAATCATCAATCATCAATCATCAATCATCAATCATCAATCATCAATCATCAATCATCAATCATCAATAATCAATCATCAATCATCAATCATCACTCATCAATCATCAATCATCGATCATCAATCATCAATCATCAATCATCAATCATCAATCATAAATCATCAATCATCAATCATCAATCATCAATCATCAATCATCAATCATAACTAAACAATCATAAATCATCAATCATCAATAATCAATCATCAATCATCAATCATTAATCATTAATCATCAATCATCAAACATCAATCATCAATCAGCAATCATCAATCATCAATAATCAATCTCCAATCATCAATCATCAATCATCAGACATCAATCATCAAACATCAATCATCCATCATCAATCATCATCCATCAATCATCAATGATCAATGATCAATCATCAATCATCAATCATCAATCATCAATCATCAATCATCAATCATCAATCATCAATCATCAATCATCAATCATCAATGATCAATCATCAAACATCAATCATCAATCATCAATCATCAATCATCAATCATCAATCATCAATCATCAATCATCAATCATCAATCATCAATCATCAATCATCACTCATCAATCATCAATCAACAATCATCAAACATCAGTCATCAATCATCAATCGTCAATTATCAATCGTCAATCCTCAATCATCAAACATTAATCATCAATCATCAATCATCAATCATCAATTATCAATCATCAATCATGAATCATGAATCATCAATCATCAAACATCAAACATCAATCATCAATCATCAATCATCATTCATGAATTATCAATCTTTAATCATCGATCATCAATCATCAATCATCAATCATCAATCATCAATCATCTATCATCAATCATCAGTCATCAATCATCAATCATCAATCATCAATCATCAATCATCAATCATCAATCATCAATCATCAATCATCAATCATCAATCATCAATCATCAATCATCAATAATCAATTATCAATCATCAATCATCATTCATCAATCATCAATCATCAATCATCACTCATCAATAAACGATTATCAATCATCAATAATCAATCATCAATCATCAATCATCAATCATCAATCATCAATCATCAATCATCAATCATCAATCATCAATCATCAATCATCAATCATCAATCATCAATCATCAATCATCAATCATCAATCATCAATCATCAATCATCAATCATCAATCATCAATCATCAATCATCATTCATAAATCATAAATCACCAATCATCAATCATCAATCATCAATGGTCATTAATCAATCATAACTTAGCAATCATCGATCATCAATCATCAATAATCAATCATCAATCATCAACCATCATTCATCAATCATCAAACATCAATCATCAATCATCCATCATCACTTAACAATCATAGATCTCCAATCATCAATAATCAGTCATCAATCATATATCATCAATAATCAATCATCAATCATCAATCATCAATCATCAATCATCAATCATCAATCATCAATCATCAATCATCAGTCATCAATCATCAATCGTCAATCATCAATCGTCAATCATCAATCATCAATCATCAATCATCAATCATCAATCATCAATCATCAATCATCAAACATCAATCATCAATCATCTATCATCAAACATCAATCATCAATCATCATTCATGAATTATCAATCTTCAATCATCGATCATCAATCATCGATCATCAATCATCAATCATCAATCATCAATCATCAATCATCAATCATCAATCATCAATCATCAATCATCAATCATCAATCATCAATCATCAATCGTCAATCATCAATCATCAATCATCAATCATCAATCTTCAATCATCAATCATCAATCATCAGTCATCAATCATCAATCATCAATTACCATTAATCAATCATCAATCATCAATCATATATCATCAATCATAAATCATCGATCATCAATCATCAATAATCAATCATCAATCATCAACCATCATTCATCAATCATCAAACATCAATCATCAATCATCCATCATCACTTAACAATCATAGATCTCCAATCATCAATAATCAGTCATCAATCATATATCATCAATAATCAATCATCAATCATCAATCATCAATCATCAATCATCAATCATCAATCATCAATCATCAGTCATCAATCATCAATCGTCAATCATCAATCGTCAATCATCAATCATCAATCATCAATCATCAATCATCAATCATCAATCATCAATCATCAATCATCAAACATCAATCATCAATCATCTATCATCAAACATCAATCATCAATCATCATTCATGAATTATCAATCTTCAATCATCAATCATCAATCATCAATCATCAATCATCAGTCATCAATCATCAATCGTCAATCATCAATCGTCAATCATCAATCATCAATCATCAATCATCAATCATCAATCATCAATCATCAATCATCAAACATCAATCATCAATCATCTATCATCAAACATCAATCATCAATCATCATTCATGAATTATCAATCTTCAATCATCGATCATCAATCATCGATCATCAATCATCAATCATCAATCATCAATCATCAATCATCAATCATCAATCATCAATCATCAATCATCAATCATCAATCATCAATCATCAATCATCAATCGTCAATCATCAATCATCAATCATCAATCATCAATCTTCAATCATCAATCATCAATCATCAGTCATCAATCATCAATCATCAATTACCATTAATCAATCATCAATCATCAATCATATATCATCAATCACCAATCATCAATCATCAATCATCAATCATCAAACATCATTCATCAATCATCAATCATCAATCATCAATCATCAATCATCAATCATCAATCATCAATCATCAATAATCAATCATCAATCATCGATCATCAATCATCAATCATCAATCATCAATCATCAATCATCAATCATCAATCATCAATCATCAATCATGAATCATCAATCATCAATCATCAATCATCAATCATCAATCATCAATCATCAATCATCAATCATCAATCATCAATCATCAATCATCAATAATCAATCATCAATCATCAATCATCAATCATCGATCATCAATCATCAATCATCAATCATCAATCATCAATCAACAATCATCAATCATCAATCATCAATCATCAACCATCAATCGTCAATCATCAATCATCAATCATCAATCATCAATCATCAAACATCAATTCTCAATCATCAAACATCAAACATCAATCATCAATCATCAATCATCAATCATATATCCTCAATCATCAATCATCAGTCATCAATCCTCAATCATCAATCATGAATCATGAATCATCAATCATCAATCCTCAGTCATCAAACATCAATCATCAATCATGAATCATCAATCATCAATCATAAATAATCAATCACCAATCATCAATCATCAATCATCAATCATCAATCATCAATCATCAATCATCAATCGTTGATCATCAATCATAACTAAACCATCATAAATCATCAATCATCAATAATCAATCATCAATCATCAATCATTCATCATCTATCATCAATCATCTATCATCAATCATTAATCAACAATCATCAATCATCAATCATAAATTATCAATCATCAATCATCAATCATCAATCATCAACCATCAATCATCATTCATCAATCATCAATCATTAGTTATCAATCATCAATCATCAATCATCATTCATCAATCTACAATCATGAATCATCAATAATCAAACATCAATCATCAAACATCAATCATCAATCATCAATCATCAATCATCAATCATCAATCATCAAAAATCAATTATCAATCATCAATCATCAATCATCAATCATCAATCATCAATCTTCAATCATCAATCATCAATCATCAATCATCAATCATCAATCATCAATCATCAATCATCAATCATCAATCATCAATCAGCAATCATCAATCATTAATCATCAATCATCAAACATCAATCATCAATCATCAATCATCAATCGTCAATAATCTATCACCAATCATCAATAATCGATTATCATCATCAATCATCAATCATCAATCATCAATCATCAATTATCAATAAACAATCATCAATCATCAATCATCAATCATCAATCATCAATCATCAATCATCAATCATCAATCATCAATCATCAATCATCAATCATCAATCATCAATCGTCAATCATCTATCATCAATCATCAATCATCAATCATCAATCATCAATCATCAATCATCAATCAGCACTCATCAATCATCAATCATCAATCATCAATCATCAACCATCAATTATCAAGCATCAATCATCAATAATTAATTATCAATCATCAATCATCAATCATCAATGATCATTCATCAATCTACAATCATCAATCATCAATCATCAATAATCAAACATCAATCATCAATCATCAATCATCAATCATCAATCATCAATCATCAATCATCAATCATCAATCATCAATCATCAATCATCAATCTTCAATCATCAATCATCAATCATCAATCATCAATCATCAATCATCAATCATCAATCATCAATCATCAATCATCAATCATCAATCATCAATCATCAATTATCAATCATCAATCATCAATCATCAATCATCAATCATCAATCATCAATCATCAATCATCAATCATCAATCATCAATCATCAATCATCAATAATCAATCATCAATCATCAATCTTCAATCATCAATAATCAATCATCAATCATCAATCATCTATCATCAATCATCAATCATCAAACATCAATTCTCAATCAACAAATATCAAACATCAGTCATCAATCATCATTCATGAATTATCAATTGTCAATCATCAGTCATCAATCATCAATCATCAATCATCAATCATGAATCATGAATCATGAATCATCAATCATCAATCATCAATCATCCATCATCAATACTCAATCATCAAACATTAATCATCAATCATCAATCATCAATCATCAATCATCAATCATCAATCATCAATCATCAATCATCAATCATCAATCATCAATCATCAATCATCAATCATCAATCATCAATCATCAATCATCAATCATCAATCATCAATCATCAATCGTCAATCATCAATCATCAATCATCAATCATCAATCATCAATCATCAATCATCAATAATAAATCATCAATCATCAATCATTCATAATTAATCATCAATCATCAAACATCAATCATCAATCAACAATCATCAATCATCAATCAGCAATCATCAATCATCAATCATCAATCATCAATCTACAAACATCAATCGTCAATAATCAGTCATCAATCATAAATTATCAATCATCCATCATCAATCATCAATCATCAATCATCATTCATCAATCATCAATCATCAATCATCAATCATCAATCATCAATAATCAATCATCAATCATTAATTATCAATGATCAATCATCAATCATCCATCTTCAATCATCAATCATAATTCATCAATCTACAATCATCAATCTTCAATCATCAATCATCAATCATCAATCATCAATCATCAATCATCAATCATCAATCATCAATCATCAATCATCAATCATCAATCATCAATCATCAATCATCAATCATCAATCATCAATCATCAATCATCAGTCATAAATCTTCAATCGTCAATTATCAATGGTCAATCATCAATCATCATTCATCAATCATCAACCATCAACCATCAAACATCCATCATCAATCATCATTCATGAATTATCAATAACCAATCATCAACCATCAATTATCAATCATCAACCATCAATTATCAATCTTCAATCATCAATCATCAATCATCAATCATCAAACATCAATCATCAATCATCAATCATCAATCATCACTCATCAATCAACGATCATCAATCATCAATCATCAATCATCAATCATCATTCATCAATCATCAATCATCAATCATCAATCATCGGTCATCAATCATCAATCATCAATCATCCATCATCCATCATCCATCGTCAATCGTCAATCATCAGTCATAACTAAACAATCATAAATCATCAATCATCAATAATCAATCATCAATCATCAATCATCACTCATCAAACATCAATCATCAATCATCTATCACCAAACATCAATCATCAATCATCTATCATCAAACATCAATCATCAATCATCAATCATCAATCATCAATCATCAATCATCAATCATCAATTATAAATCAACAATCATCAATCGTCAATCATCAATCATCAATCATCAATCATCAATCATCAATCGTCAATCATCAATCGTCAATCATCAATTATCATTCATCAATCATCAATCATCAATCATCAATTATCAATCATCAAACATCATTCATCAATCATCAATCATCAATCATCAATCATCAATCATCAATCATCAATCATCAATCATCAGTCATCCATCATCAATCGTCAATCATCAATCGTCAATCATCAATCATGTATCATCAATCATCAATCATCAATCCTCAATCATCAATCATCAATCATCAATCATCAATCATCAATCATCCATCATCAATAATCAATAATCAATCATCAATCATCAATCATCAAACATCAATCATCAATCATCTATCATCAAACATCAATCATCAATCATCTATCATCAAACATCGATCATCAATCATCAATCATCGTTCATGAATTATCAAATATCAATCATCAATCATCAATCATCAATCATCAATCATCAATCATCAATCATCAATCATCAATCATCAATCATCAATCATCAATCATCAATCATCAATCATCAATCATCAATCATCAATCGTCAATCATCAATCGTCAATCATCAATCATCAATCATCAAACATCAATCATCAATCACCTATCATCAAACATCAATCATCAATCATCAATCATCAATCATCAATCATCAATCATCAATCATCAATCATCAATCATCAATCATCAATCATCAATCATCAATCATCAATCATCAAACATCAATCATCAATCATCAATCATCAATCGTCAATCATTAATCATCAATCATAACTAAACAATCATAAATCATCAATCATCAATCATCAATTATCAATCATTCATAATTAATCATCAATCATCAAACATCAATCATCAATCAACAATCATCAATCATCAATCAGCAATCATCAATCATCAATCATCAATCATCAATCTACAAACATCAATCGTCAATAATCAGTCATCAATCATAAATTATCAATCATCCATCATCGATCATCAATCATCAATCATCAATCATCAATCATCAATATTCAATCATCAATCATTAATTATCTATCATCAATCATCAATCATCAATCATCCATCATCAATCATCAATCATCATTCATCAATCTACAATCATCAATCTTCAATCATCAATCATCAATCATCAATCATCAATCATCAATCATCAATCATCAATCATCAATCATCAATCATCAATCATCAATCATCAATCATCAATCATCAATCATCAATCATCAATCGTCAATCATCAATCGTCAATCATCAATCATCAATCATCAATCATCAATCATCAATCATCAATCATCAATCATCAAGCATCAAACATCAAACATCAATCATCAATCATCTATCATCAAACAGCAATCATCAATCATCATTCATGAATTATCAATCATCAATCATCAATCATCAATCATCAATCATCAATCATCAATCATCAATCATCAATCATCAATCATCAATCATCAATCATCAATCATCAATCATCAATTATCAATCATCAATCATCAATCATCAAACATCATTCATCAAACATCAATCATCATTCATCCATCATCGATCAACAATCATCAATCATCAATCATCAATCATCAATCATCAATCATCAATCATCAATCATCAATCATCAATCATCAATCATCAATCATCAATCATCAATCATCAATCATCAATCATCAATCATCAATCATCAATCATCAATCATCAATCATCAATCATCAATCATCAATCATCAATCATCAATCATCAATCATCAATCATCAATCAGCAATCATCAATCATCAATCATCAATCATCAATCATCAATCATCAATCATCAATTATCAATCATGAATCAACAATCATCAATCATCAATCATCAATCATCAATCATCAATCATCATTCATGAATTATCAATCATCAATCATCAATCATCAATCATCAATCATCAATCATCAATCATCAATCATCAATCATCAATCATCAAACCTCATTCATCAATCATCAATCATCAAACATCAATCATCAATCATCAAACATCATTCATCAATCATCAATCATCAATCATCAATCCTCAATCATCAATCATCAATCATGAATCATCAATCATCAATCATCAATCATCAATCATCAATCATCAATCATCAATCATCAATCATCAATCATCAATCATTAATCATCAATCATCAATCATCAATCATCAGTCATCAACCATCAATCGTCAATCATCAATCGTCAATCATCAATCATCAATCATCAATCATCAAGCATCAATCGTCAAACATCAATCGTCAATCATCAATCATCAATCATCAATCATCAATCATCAATCATCAATCATCAATCATCAATCATCAATCATCAATCATCAATCATCAATCATCAAACATTAATCAGAAATCATCAATCATCAATCATCAATCATCAATCATCAATCATCAGTCATCCATCATCAATCGTCAATCATCAATCGTCAATCATCAATCATCAATCATCAATCATCAATCATCAATCATCAATAATCAATCAACAATAATCATTCATCAATCATCAATCATCAATCATCAATCATCAATCATCAATCGTCAATCATCAATCGTCAATCATCAATCATCAATCATCAATCATCAATCATCAATCATCAATCATCAAGCATCAATCATCAAACATCATTCATCAATCATCAATCATCAATCATCAGTCATCCATCATCAATCGTCAATCATCAATCGTCAATCATCAATCATCAATCATCAATCATCAATCATCAATCATCAATCATCAATCATCAATCATCAATCATCAATCATCAATCATCAATCATCAATCATCAATCATCAATCATCAATCATCAATCATCAATAATCAATAATCAATCATCAATCATCAATCATCAAACATCAATCATCAATCATCTATCATCAAACATCAATCATCAATCATCTATCATCAAACATCAATCATCAATCATCAATCATCATTCATGAATTATCAATCATCAATCATCAATCATCAATCATGAATCATCAATCATCAATCATCAATCATCAATCATCAATCATCAATCATCAATCATCAATCGTCAATCGTCAATCATCAATCGTCAATCATCAATCTTCAATCACCAATCATCAAACATCAATCATCAATCACCTATCATCAAACATCAATCATCAATCATCATTCATGAATTATCAATAATCAATCATCAATCATCAATCATCAATCATCAATCATCAATCATCAATCATCAATCATCAATCATCAATCATCAATCATCAATCATCAATCATCAATCATCAATCATCAATCATCAATCATCAATCATCAATCATCAATCATCGATCATCAATCATCAATCGTCAATCATCAATCATCAATCATCAAACACAAATCATCAATCATCAAACATCATTCATCAATCATCAATCATCAATCATCTATCATCAATCATCAATCATCAATCATCAATCATCAATCATCAATCATCAATCATCAATCATCAATCATCAATCATCAATCATCAATCATCAATCATCAATCATCAATCATCAATCATCAATCATCAATCATCAATCATCAATCATCAATCATCAGTCATCAATCATCAATCGTCAATCATCAATCGTCAAACATCAATCATCAATCATCAATCATCATTCATGAATTATCAATCATCAATCATCAATCATCAATCATGAATCATCAATCATCAATCATCAATCATCAATCATCAATCATCAATCATCAATCGTCAATCGTCAATCATCAATCGTCAATCATCAATCTTCAATCATCAATCATCAAACATCAATCATCAATCACCTATCATCAAACATCAATCATCATTCATGAATTATCAATAATCAATCATCAATCATCAATCATCAGTCATCAATCATCAATCGTCAATCATCAATTGTCAATCATCAATCATCAATCATCAATCATCAATCATCAATCATCAATCATCAATCATCAATCATCAATCATCAAGCATCAAACATCATTCATCAATCATCAATCATCAATCATCAATCATCAATCATCAATCATCAATCATCAATCATCAAT
Organism: Stratiomys singularior; assembly: GCA_954870665.1. Classification (NCBI taxonomy): domain Eukaryota; kingdom Metazoa; phylum Arthropoda; class Insecta; order Diptera; family Stratiomyidae; genus Stratiomys; species Stratiomys singularior. The sequence continues at coordinate 42,149 of CATOZT010000050.1, forward strand.
CATCAATCATCAATCATCAATCATCAATCATCAATCATTAATCATCAATCATCAATCATCAGTCATCAATCATCAATCGACAATCATCAATCGTCAATCATCAATCATCAATCATTGATGATTCATCATCAATCATCAATCATCAATCATCAATCATCAATCATCAATCATCAATCATCAATCATCAATCATCAACCATCAATCATCAATCATCAATCATCAATCATCAATCATCAATCAACAATCATCAATCATCAATCATCAATCATCAATCATCAATCATCAATCATCAATCGTCAAACATCAATCATCAATCATCACTCATCAATCATTAATCATCAATCATCAATCATCAATCATCAATCATCAATCGTGAATCATCAATCATCAATCATCAATCATAACTTAACATTCATAAATAATCAATCATCAATCATCAATCATCAATCGTCAAACATCAATCATCAATCATCAATCATCAATCATCAATCATCAATCATCAATCATCAATCATCAATCATCAATCATCAATCATCAATCATCAATCATCAATCATCAATCATCAATCATCAATCATCAATCATTAATCATCAATCATCAATCATCAATCATCAGTCATCAGTCATCAATCATCAATCATCAATCATCGACCATCAATCAACATTCATCAGTCATCAATCATCAAACATCGATCATAAATCGTCAATCATCAATCATTAATCATAACTAAACAATCATCAATCATCAATAATCAATCATCAATCATCAATCATTCATCATTAATCATCAATCATCAAACATCAATCATCAATCATCAATCGTCAATCATGTATCATCAATAATCAATCATCAATCATCAATTATCAATCATCAATCATCAATCATCAATCATCAATCATCAATCATCATTCATGAATTATCGAACATCAATCATCAATCATCAATCATCAATCATCAAACATCAATCATCAATCATCAATAGTCAATCATCTATCATCAATCATCAATAATCGATTATCATCATCAATCATCAATCATCAATCATCAATCATCAATCATCAATCATCAATCATCAATCATCAATCATCAATCATCAATCATCAATCATCAATCATCAATAATCAATTATCAATCATCAATCATCAATCATCAATCATCAATCATCAATCATCAATCATCAATCATCAATCAGTCAATCATCAATCATCTATCATCAATCATCAATCATAAATCATAAATCATCAATCATCACTCATCAATCAACGATCATCAATCATCAATAATCAATCATCAATCATCAATTATCATTCGTCAATCATCAATCACCGGTCATCAATCATCAATCATCCATCATCCATCATCAATCATCAATCATCAATCATCAATCATCAATCATCAATCATCAATCATCAATCATCAATCATCAATCATCAATCATCAATCATCAATCATCAATCATCAATCATCAATCATCAATCATCAATCATCAACCATCAATCATCAATCATCAATCATCAATCATCAATCATCAAACATCAATCATCAATCAACAATCATCAATCATCAATCATCAATCATCAATCATCAATCGTCAAACATCAATCATCACTCATCAAAGATAAATCGTAAAACATCAATCATCAATCATCAATCATCAATCATCAATCATCAATCATCAATCATCACTCATCAATCATCAATCATCAATCATCAATCATCAATCATCAATCACCAATCATCAATCATCAATCTTCAATCATCAATCATCAATCATCAATCATCAATCATCAATCATCAATCATCAATCATCAATCATCAATCACCAGTCATCAACGATCACTCATCAATCATCAATCGTCACTCATCAATCGTCAATCATCAATCATCAATCATCATTCATCAATCATCAATCATCAATCATGAATCATCAATCATCAATCATCAATCGTCAATCATCAATCATCAATCATCAATCACCAATCATCAATCATCAATCATTAATCATCAATCATCAATCATCAATCATCAATCATCAACCATCAATCATCAATCATCAATCATCAATCATCAATCATCAATCATCAATCACCAATCATCAATGATCACTCATCAATCATCAATCGTCACTCATCAATCGTCAATCATCAATCATCAATCATCAATCATCAATCATCAATCATCAATCATCAATCATCAATCATCAATCATCAATCATCAATCATCAATCATCAATCACCAATCATCAATCATCAATCATCAATCATCTATCATCAATCATCAATCATCAATCATCAATCATCAATCATCAATCATCAATCATTAATCGTCAATCATCAATCATCAATCATCAATCATCAATCATCAATCATCAATCATCAATTATCAATCATCAATCATCAATTATCAATCATCAATCATCAATCACTAATCATCAATCATCAAATATCATTCATCAATCATCAATCATCAATCATCAATCATCAATGATCAATCATCAATCATCAATCATCAATCATCAATCATCAATCATCAATCATCAATCATCAATCATCAATCATGAATCATCAATCATCAATCATCAATCATTAATCATCAATCATCAAGCATCAATCATCAATCATCAATCAGCAATCATCAATCATCAATCATCAATTATTAATCATCAATCATCAATCATCAATCATCAAACATCAATCATCAATCATCACTCATTCATCATCAGTCTTCAATCGTCAATCATCTATCATCAATCATCAATTATCGATTATCAATCATCAAACATAAATCATCAATCATCAATCATCAATCATCAATCATCCATCATCAATCATCAATCATCAATCATCAATCATCAATCATCAATCATCAATCATCAATCATCAATCATCAATCATCAATCATCAATCATCAATCACCAATCATCAATCATCAATCATTAATCATCAATCATCAATCATCAATCATCAATCATCAACCATCAATCATCAATCATCAATCATCAATCATCAATCATCAATCACCAATCATCAATGATCACTCATCAATCATCAATCGTCACTCATCAATCGTCAATCATCAATCATCAATCATCAATCATCAATCATCAATCATCAATCATCAATCATCAATCATCAATCATCAATCATCAATCATCAATCATCAATCATCAATCACCAATCATCAATCATCAATCATCGATCATCTATCATCTATCATCAATCATCAATCATCAATCATCAATCATCAATCATCAATCATCAATCATTAATCGTCAATCATCAATCATCAATCATCAATCATCAATCATCAATCATCAATTATCAATCATCAATCATCAATTATCAATCATCAATCATCAATCATCAATCACTAATCATCAATCATCAAATATCATTCATCAATCATCAATCATCAATCATCAATCATCAATCATCAATGATCAATGATCAATGATCAATCATCAATCATCAATCATCAATCATCAATCATCAATCATCAATCATCAATCATCAATCATCAATCATCAATCATCAATCATGAATCATCAATCATCAATCATCAATCATTAATCATCAATCATCAAGCATCAATCATCAATCATCAATCAGCAATCATCAATCATCAATCATCAATCAACAATCATCAATCATCAATCATCAATCAGCAATCATCAATCATCAATCATCAATCATCAATCTTCAATCATCAATCATCAGTCATCAATCATCAATCATCAATCATCCATCATCCATCATCAAACATCTATCATCAATCATCAATCATCAATCATCAATCATCAATCATCAATGATCAATCATCAATCATCAATCATCAATCATCAATCATCAATCAGCAATCATCAATCTTCAATCATCAATCATCAATCATCAATCATCAATCATCAATCATCAATCATCAATCATCAATCATCAATCATCAATCACCAATCATCAATCATCAATCATCAATCATCAATCATCAATCATCAATCATCAATCATCAATCATCAATCATCAATCATCAATCTTCAATCATTAATCGTCAATCATCAATCATCAATCATCAATCATCAATCATCAATCATCAATCATCAATCATCAATTATCAATCATCAATCATCACTTATCAATCATCAATCATCAATCACTAATCATCAATCATCAAACATCATTCATCAATCATCAATCATCAATCATCAATCATCAATGATCAATGATCAATGATCAATGATCAATGATCAATCATTAATCATCAATCATCAATCATCAATCATCAATCATCAATCATGAATCATCAATCATCAATCATCAATCATTAATCATCAATCATCAAGCATCAATCATCAATCATCAATCATCAATCATCAATCATCAATCATCAATCATCAATCATCAATCATCAATCATCAATCAGCAATCAATAATCATCAATCATCAATAATCAATCTTCAATCATCAATCATCAATCATCAGTCATCAATCATCAATCATCAATCATCAATCATCAATCATCCATCATCCATCATCAAACATCTATCATCAATCATCAATCATCAATCATCAATGATCAATGATCAATCATCAATCATCAATCATCAATCATCAATCAGCAATCATCAATCTTCAATCATCAATCATCAATCATCAATC
>CATOZT010000051.1:0-32637 GCA_954870665.1 Stratiomys singularior
GATGATTGATGATTGATGGTTGATGATTGATTATTGATGATTGATGATTGATGATTGAAGATTGATGATTGATGATTGATTATTGATGATTGATGATTGATGATTGACGATTGACGATTGATGATTGATGATTGATTATTGATGATTGATGACTGATGATTGATGATTGATGATTGATGATTGATGATTGATGAATGATGATTGATGATTGATGATTGATGATTGACGATTGACGATTGATGATTGATGATTGATGACTGATGATTGATGATTGATGATTGTTGATTGATGAATGATGATTGATGATTGATGATTGATGATTGATGATTGATGATTGATGTTTGATGATTGATGGTTGATGATTGATGATTGATGATTGATGATTGATGATTGATGGTTGATGATTGATGATTGATGATTGATTATTGATGATTGTTGATTGATGATTGATGTTTGATGATTGATGATTGATGACTGATGATTGATGATTGATGATTGGTGATTGATGAATGATGATTGATGATTGATGATTGATGATTGATGATTGATGATTGATGATTGATGATTGATGATTGATGATTGATGATTGATGACTGATGATTGATGATTGATGAGTGATGATTGATGATTGATGAATGATGATTGATGATTGATGATTGATGATTGATGGTTGATGATTGATGATTGATGATTGATGATTGATGATTGATGATTAATGGCTGATGATTGATGATTGATGATTGATGATTGATGATTTATGATTGATGATTGATGATTGATGATTGATGATTGATGATTGATGATTGATGATTGATGATTGATGATTTATGATTGATGATTGATGATTGATGATTGATGATTGATGATTGATGATTGATGATTGATGATTGATGATTGATGATTGATGATTGATGATTGATGATTGATGATTGATGTTTGATGATTGATGATTTATGATTTATAGTTGATGATTGATGATTGATGATGGATGATTGATGAGTCAAAATTTATGATTGATGATTAATAATTGATGATTGATGCTTGATGATTGATGATTGATGATTGAGGATTGATGATTGATGATTGATGATTGATGATTGACGATTGATGATTGATGATTGATGATTGTTGATTGATGATTGATGTTTGATGATTGATGATTGATGATTGATGATTGATGATTGATGATTGATGATTGATGATTGATTATTGATTATTGTTGATTGATGATTGATGTTTGATGATTGATGATTGATGACTGATGATAGATTATTAATGATTGATGATTGAAGATTGATGATTTATTATTGATGATTGATGATTGACGATTGATGATTGATGATTGATGATTGATGATTGATGATTGATGATTGATGATTGATGATTGATGATTGATGATTGATGATTGATGATTGATGATTGATGATTGATGATTGATGATTGATGATTGATGATTGATGATTGATGGTTGATGATTGATGATTGATGGTTGATATTTGATTATTGATGATTGATGATTGATGATTGATTATTGATATTTGATTATTGATGATTGATGATTGATGATTGATGATTGATGATTGATGATTGATGATTGATGATTGATGATTGATGATTGATGATTGATGATTGATGATTGCTGATTGATTATTGATGATTGATGATTGAAGACTGATGATTGATTATTGATGATTGATGATTGATAATTGACGAGTGATGATTGATGATTGATGATTGATGATTGATGATTGATGATTGATGATTTATGATTGATGATTGATAATTGATGATTGATGATTGATGATAGATGATTGATGATTGATGATTGGGGATTGATGATTGATGGTTGATGATTGATGATTGATGGTTGATGATTGATGGCTGATGATTGATGATTGATGATTGATGATTGATGATTTATGATTGATGATTGATGATTGATGATTAATGATTGATGATTGATGATTGATGATTGATGAGATGATTGATGATTGATGATTGATGATTGATGATGGATGATTGATGAGTCAGAATTTATGATTGATGACTGATTATTGATGATTGATGATTGATGACTGATGGTAGATGATTGATGATTGATGATTGATGATTGATGATTGATGCCTGATGATTGATGATTGATGATTGAGGATTGATGATTGATGATTGATGATTGATGATTGATGATTGATGATTGATGATTAATGATTGATGATTGATGATTGATGATTGATGATTGATGATTGATGATTGATGATTGTTGATTGATGATTGATGTTTGATGATTGATGACTGATGATTGATGATTGATGATTGATGATTGATGATTGATGATTGATGATTGATGATTGATGATTGATGATTGATGATTGATGATTGATAATTGATGATTGATGATTGATGATCGATGATTGATGATTGATGATTGATGATTGATGATTGATGATTGATGATTGATGATTGATGATTGATGATTGATGATTGATGATTGATGATTGATGATTGATGATTGATGATTGATGATTGATGATTGATGATTGATGATTGATGATTGATGATTGATGATTGATGATTGATGATTGATGATTGATGATTGATGAATGATGATTGATGATAGATGATTCATGATTGATGATTGATGATGAATGATTGGTGATTGTTTATTCATGATTGATGATTGATGATTGATGGTCGATGGCTGATATTTGATTATTGATGATTGATGGTTGATGATTGATGATTGATGATTGATGATTGATGATTGATGATTGATGATTGATGATTGATGATTGATGATTGATGATTGATGATTGATGATTGATGATTGATGATTGATGATTGATGATTGATGATTGATGGTTGATTATTGATGATTGATGATTGATGATTGATGACTGATGATTGATGATTGATGATTGATGATTGATGATTGATGATTGATGATTGATAATTGATGATTGATGATTGATGATTGATGATTGATGATTGATGGTTGATTATTGATGATTGATGATTGATGATTGATGATTGATGATTGATGATTGATGATTGATGATTGATGATTGATGATTGATGATTGATGATTGACGATTGACGATTGATGATTGATGATTGATGATTGATGATTGATGACTGATGATTGATGATTGATGATTGATGATTGATGATTGATGAATGATGATTGATGATTGATGATTGATGATTGATGATTGATGATTGATGATTGATGATTGATGATTGATGACTGATGATTGATGATTGATGATTGATGATTGATGAATGATGATTGATGATTGATGATTGATGATTGATGATTGATGATTGATGATTGATGGTTGATGATTGATGATTGATGATTGATGATTGATGATTGATGATTGATGATTGATTATTGACTATTGTTGATTGATGATTGATGTTTGATGATTGATGATTGATGACTGATGATTGATGATTGATGATTGATGATTGATGAATGATGATTGATGATTGATGATTGATGATTGATGATTGATGATTGATGATTGATGATTGATGATTGATAATTGATGATTGATGATTGATGACTGATGATTGATGATTGATGAGTGATGATTGATGATTGATGAATGATGATTGATGATTGATGATTGATGATTGATGATTGATGATTGATGGTTGATGATTGATGATTGATGATTGATGATTGATGATTGATGGCTGATGATTGATGATTGATGATTGATGATTGATGATTGATGATTGATGATTGATGATTGATGATTGATGATTGATGATTGATGATTGATGATTGATGATTTATGATTGATGATTGATGATTGATGATTGATGATTGATGATTGATGATTGATGATTGATGATTGATGATTGATGATTGATGATTGATGATTGTTGATTGATTATTGATGATTGATGATTGATGATTGATGATTGATGATTGATGATTGATGATTGATGATTGATGATTGATAATTGATGAGTGATGATTGATGATTGCTGATTGATGATTGATGATTGATGATTGCTGATTGATAATTGATGATTGATGATTGATGATTGATGATTGATGATTGATGATTGATGATTGATGATTGATGATTGATGATTGATGATTGATGACTGATGACTGATGATTGATGATTGATGTTGATGATTGGTGATTGATGATTGATGATTGATGATTGATGATTGATGATTGATGATTGATGATTGATGATTGATGATTGATGATTGATGATTGATGATTGATGATGAATGATTGGTGATTGTTTATCATGATTGATGATTGATATTTGATTATTGATGAGTGATGATTGATGATTGATGATTGATGATTGGTGATTGATGATTGATGATTGATTATTAATGATTGATGATTGAAGGTTGATGATTTATTATTGATGATTGATGATTGACGATTGATGATTGATGATTGATGATTGATGATTGATGATTGATGATTTATGATTGATGATTGATGATTGATGATTGATGATTGATGATTGATGATTGATGATTGATGATTGATGGTTGATGATTGATGATTGATGATTGATGATTGATGACTGATGATTGATGATTGATGATTGATGATTGATGATTGATGATTGATGATTGATGATTGATGATTGATGATTGATGATTGATGATTGATGATTGTTGATTGATGATTGATGATTGATGATTGATGATTGATGATTGATGATTGATGATTGATGATTGATGATTGATGATTGATGATTGATGATTGATGATTGATGATTGATGATTGATGATTGATGATTGATGATTGATGATTGATGATTGATGATTGATGATTGATGATTGATGATTGATGATTGATGATTGATGATTGATGATTGATGATTGATGATTGATGATTGCTGATTGATAATTGATGATTGATGATTGATGATTGATGATTGATAATTGATGATTGATGACTGATGACTGATGATTGCTGATTATGGTTGATGATTGGTGATTGATGATTGATGATTGATGATTGATGATTAATGAATGATGATGAATGATTGGTGATTGTTTATTCATGATTGACGATTGATGATTGATGATTGATGATTGATGATTGATGATTGATGATTGATGATTGACGATTGATGATTGATGATTGATGATTGTTGATTGATGATTGATGTTTGATAATTGATGATTGATGACTGATGATTGATGATTGATGATTGATGATTGATGATTGATGATTAATGATGAATGATTGGTGATTGTTTATTCATGATTGATGATTGATATTTGATTATTGATGATTGATGATTGATGATTGATGATTGATTATTAATGATTGATGATTGAAGATTGATGATTTATTATTGATGATTGATGATTGATGATTGACGATTGATGATTGATGATTGATGATTGATGATTGATGATTGATGATTGATGATTGATGATTGATGATTGATGATTGATGATTGATGATTGATGGTTGATGATTGATGATTGATGGTTGATATTTGATTATTGATGATTGATGATTGATTATTGATATTTGATTATTGATGATTGATGATTGATGATTGATGATTGATGATTGCTGATTGATTATTGATGATTGATGATTGAAGACTGATGATTGATTATTGATGATTGATGATTGATAATTGACGAGTGATGATTGATGATTGATGATTGATGATTGATGATTTATGATTGATGATTGCTAATTGATGATTGATGATTGATGATAGATGATTGATGATTGGGGATTGATGATTGATGGTTGATGATTGATGATTGATGATTGATGGTTGATGATTGATGATTGATGGCTGATGATTGATGATTGATGATTGATGATGGATGATTTATGATTGATGATTGATGATTGATGATTAATGATTGATGATTGATGATTGATGATTGATGAGATGATTGATGATTGATGATGGATGATTGATGAGTCAGAATTTATGATTGATGACTGATTATTGATGATTGATGATTGATGACTGATGGTAGATGATTGATGATTGATGATTGATGATTGATGATTGATGCCTGATGATTGATGATTGAGGATTGATGATTGATGATTCATGATTGATGATTGATGATTGATGATTGATGATTGATGATTGATGATTGATGATTGTTGATTGATGATTGATGTTTGATGATCGATGATTGATGACTGATGATTGATGATTGATGATTGATGATTGATGATTGATGATTGATGATTGATGATTGATGATTGATGATTGATGATTGATGATTGATGATTGATGATTGATGATTGATGATTGATGATTGATGATTGATGATTGATGAATGATGATTGATGATAGATGATTCATGATTGATGATTGATGATTGATGATGAATGATTGGTGATTGTTTATTCATGATTGATGATTGATGGTTGATGGCTGATATTTGATTATTGATGATTGATGGTTGATTATTGATGATTGAAGATTGATGATTGATTATTGATGATTGAAGATTGATGATTGATTATTGATGATTGATGATTGATGATTGACGATTGATGATTGATGATTGATGATTGATGATTGATGATTGATGATTGATGATTGATGATTGATGATTGATGATTGATGATTGATGGTTGATGATTGATGATTGCTGATTGATGATTGATGATTGATGATTGATGATTGATGATTGATGATTGATGATTGATGATTGATGATTGATGATTGATGATTGATGATTGATGATTGATGATTGATGATTGATGATTGATGATTGATGATTGATGATTGATGATTGATGATTGATGATTGATGATTGATGATTGTTGATTGATGATTGATGTTTGATGATTGATGATTGATGGCTGATGATTGATGATTGATGATTGATGATTGATGATTGATGATTGATGATTGATGATTGATGATTGATGATTGATGATTGATGATTGATGATTGATGATTGATGATTGATGATTGATGATTGATGATTGATGATTGATGATTGATGATTGATGATTGATGATTGATGATTGATGATTGATGATTGATGATTGATGATTGATGATTGATGATTGATGATTGATGATTGATGATTGATGATTAACGGTAGATGATTGATGATTGATGATTGATGATTGATGATTGATGATTGATGATTGATAATTGATGATTGAAGATTGATGATTGATGCTTGATGATTGATGACTGATGATTGAGGATTGATGATTGATGATTGATGATTGATGATTGATGATTGATGATTGGTGATTGTTGATTGATGATTGATGTTTGATGATTGATGAGTGATGACTGATGATTGATGATTGATCATTGATGATTGATGGTTGATGATTGATGATTGATGATTGATGATTGATGATTGATGATTGATGATTGATGATTGATGATTGATGATTGATGATTGATGATTGATGATTGATGATTGATGATTGATGATTGATGATTGATGATTGATGATTGATGATTGATGATTGATGATTGATGATTGATGATTGATGATTGATGATTGATGATTGATGATTGATGATTGATGATTGATGATTGATGATTGATGATTGATGTTTGATGATATATGATTGATGATTGATGATGAATGATTGGTGATTGTTTATTCATGATTGATGATTGATGGTTGATGGTTGATGATTGATGATTGATGATTGATGATTGATGATTGATTATTGATGATTGATGATTGATGATTGATGATTGATGATTGATGATTGATGATTGATGATTGATGATTGATGATTGATGATTGATGATTGATGATTGATGATTGATGATTGATGATTGATGATTGATGATTGATGATTGATGATTGATGATTGATGATTGATGATTGATGATTGACGGTAGATGATTGATGATTGATGATTGATGATTGATGATTGATGATTGATGATTGATAATTGATGATTGATGATTGATGATTGATGCTTGATGATTGATGACTGATGATTGAGGATTGATGATTGAAGATTGCTGATTGATGATTGATGATTGTTGATTGTTGATTGATGATTGATGTTTGATGATTGATGAGTGATGACTGATGATTGATGATTGATGATTGATGATTGATGATTGATGATTGATGATTGATGATTGATGGTAGATGATTGATGATTGATGATTGATGATTGATGATTGATGATTGATGATTGATGATTGCTGATTGATGATTGATGATTGATGATTGATGATTGATGATTGATGATTGATGATTGATGATTGATGATTGATGATTGATGATTGATGATTGATGATTGATGATTGATGATTGATGATTGATGATTGATGATTGATGATTGATGTTTGATGATATATGATTGATGATTGATGATGAATGATTGGTGATTGTTTATTCATGATTGATGATTGATGGTTGATGGTTGATGATTGATGATTGATGATTGATGATTGATGATTGATAATTGATGATTTAAGATTGATGATTGTTGATTGATGATTGATGATTGATGATTGCTGATTGATTATTGATGATTGATGATTGAAGACTGATGATTGATTATTGATGATTGATGATTGATGATTGACGATTGATGATTGATGATTGATGATTGATGATTGATGATTGATGATTGATGATTGATGATTGATGATTGATGATTGATAATTGATGATTTAAGATTGATGATTGTTGATTGATGATTGATGATTGATGATTGATGATTGATGATTGATGATTGATGATTGATGATTGATGATTGATGATTGATGATTGATGGTTGATGATTGATGATTGATGATTGATGATTGATGATTGATGATTGATGATTGATGATTGATGATTGATTATTGTGGATTGATGATTGATGGTTGATGATTGATGATTGATAATTGATGATTATTGGCTCATGATTGATGATTGATGATTTATGATTGATGATATATGATTGATGATTGATGATTGATGATTGATGATTGATGATTGATGATTGATGATTAATGATTGATAATTGATGATTGATGATTGATGATTGATGATTGATGATTGATAATTGGTGATTGATGATTGATGATTGATGATTGATGATTGATGATTGATGATTGATGATTGATGATTGATGATTGATGATTGATGATTGATGATTGATGATGAATGATTGGTGATTGTTTATTCATGATTGATGATTGATGGTTGATGGTTGATATTTGATTATTGATGATTGATGATTGATGATTGCTGATTGATTATTGATGATTGATGATTGAAGACTGATGATTGATTATTGATGATTGATGATTGATGATTGACGATTGATGATTGATGATTGATGATCGATGATTGATGATTGATGATTGATGATTGATGATTGATAATTGATGATTTAAGATTGATGATTGATGATTGATGATTGATGATATATGATTGATGATTGATGATTGATGATTGATGATTGATGATTGATGATTGATGATTGATGATTGATGATTGATGATTGATGATTGATGATTGATGATGAATGATTGGTGATTGTTTATTTATGATTGATGATAGATATTTGATTATTGATGATTGATGATTGATGATTGATGATTGATGATTGATGATTGATGATTGATGATTGTTTATTGATGATTGATGATTGAAGATTGATGATTGATTATTGATGATTGATGATTGATGATTGACGATTGATGATTGATGATTGATGATTGATGATTGATGATTGATGATTGATGATTGATGATTGATGATTGATGATTGATGATTGATGATTGATGATTGTTGATTGATGATTGATGATTGAGAATTGATGGTTGATGATTGATGATTGATGATTGATGATTGATGATTGATGATTGATGATTGTTGATTGATGACTGATGATTGATGATTGATGATTGATGATTGATGATTGATGATTGATGATTGATGATTGATAATTGATGATTGTTGATTGTTGATTGATGATTGATGACTGATGATTGATGGTTGATGATTGGTGATTGATGATTGACGATTGATGATTGAAGATTGATGATTGATGATTGATGATTGATGATTGATGATTGATGATTGATGATTGATGATTGATGATTGATGATTGATGATTGATGATTGATGATTGATGATTGATGACTGATGACTGATGAATGATGATTGATGATTGATGATTGATGATTGATGATTGATGATTGATGATGGATGATTGATGATTGATGATTGATGGTTGATGATTGATGATTGATGATTGATGATTGATGATTGATGATTGATGATTGATGATTGATGATTGATGATTGATGATTGATGATTGATGATTGATGATTGATGATTGATGATTGATGATTGATGATTGATGATTGATGATTGATGATTGATGATTGATGATTGATGAATGATGATTGATGATTGATGATTGATGATTGATGATTGATGATTGATGGTTGATGATTGATAATTGATGATTGATGATTGATGATTGATGATTGATGATTGATGATTGATGATTGATGATGGATGATTGATGATTGTTGATTGATGATTGATGATTGATGATTGATGATTGAAGATTGATGATTGATGATTGATGATTGATGATTGATAATTGATGATTGATAATTGATAATTGATGATTGATGATTGATGATTGATGATGGATGATTGATGAGTCATAATTTATGATTGATATTGATGAATGATGATTGATGATTGATGATAGATGATTGATGATTGATGGTTGTTGGTTGATGGTTGATGGTTGATATATGATTATTGATGATTGATGATTGATGATTGATTATTGATGATTGATGATTGATGATTGATGGTTGATGATTGATTATTGATGATTGATGACTGATGATTGATGATTGATGATTGATGATTGATGATTGATGATTGATGATTGATGATTGATGATTGATGATTGATGATTGATGATTGATGATTGATGATTGATGGTTGATTATTGATGATTGATGATTGATGATTGATGATTGATGGCTGATGATTGATAATTGATGATTGATGATTGATGATTGATGATTGATGATTGATGATTGTTGATTGATGATTGATGATTGATGATTGATGATTGATGATTGATGATTGATGAATGATGATTGATGATTTATGATTTATGATTGATGATTGATGATTGATGATTGATGATTGATGATTGATGATTGATGATTGATGATTGATGATTGATGATTGATGATTGATGATTGATGATTGATGATTGATGATTGATGTGTGATGATTGATGATTTATAATTTATAGTTGATGATTGTTGATGGATGATTGATGATTGATGATTGATGATTGATGATTGATAATTGATGATTGATGCTTGATGATTGATGATTGATGATTGAGGATTGATGATTGATGATTGATGATTGATGATTGATGATTGATGATTGATGATTGATGATTGATGATTGATGATTGATGATTGATGATTGATGATTGTTGATTGATGATTGATGTTTGATGATTGATGATTGATGACTGATGATTGATGATTGATGATTGATGATTGATGATTTATGATTGATGATTGATGATTGATGATTGATGATTGATGATTGATGATGAATGATTGGTGATTGTTTATTCATGATTGATGATTGATATTTGATTATTGATGATTGATGATTGATGATTGATGATTGATTATTGATGATTGATGATTGACGATTGATGATTGATAATTGATGATTGATGATTGATGATTGATGATTGATGATTGATGGTTGATGATTGATGATTGATGATTGATGATTGATGATTGATGATTGATGATTGATGATTGATGATTGATGATTGATGATTGATGATTGATGATTGATGATTGATGATTGATGATTGATGATTGATGATTGATGATTGATGATTGATGATTGATGATTGATGATTGATGATTGAAGATTGATGATTTATTATCGATGATTGATGATAGATGATTGACGATTGATGATTGATGATTGATGATTGATGATTGATGATTGATGATTGATGATTGATGATTGATGATTGATGATTGATGATTGATGATTGATAATTGATGATTGATTATTGATGATTGATGATTGATTATTAATGATTGATGATTGAAGATTGATGATTGATGATTGATGATTGATGATTGATGATTGATGATTGATGATTAATGATTAATGATTGATGATGAATGATTGGTGATTGTTTATACATGATTGATGATTGATGGTTTATGGTTGATATTTGAGTATTGATGATTGATGATTGATGATTGATGATTGATGATTGATGATTGATGATTGATGATTGATGATTGATGGCTGATGATTGATGATTGATGATTGATGATTGATGATCGATGATTGATGATTGATGATTGATGATTGATGATTGATGATTGATGATTGATGATTGATGATTGATGATTGATGATTGATGATTGATGATTGATGATTGATGATTGATGATTGATGATTGATGATTGATGATTGATGATTGATGATTGATGATTGATGATTGATGATTGATGATTGATGATTGATGATTGATGATTGATGATTGATGATTGATGATTGCTGATTGATAATTGATGATTGATGATTGATGATTGATGATTGATGATTGATGACTGATGACTGATGATTGATGATTGATGATTGATGGTTGATGATTGGTGATTGATGATTGATGATTGATGATTGATGATTAATGATTGATGATGAATGATTGGTGATTGTTTATTCATGATTGATGATTGATGGTTGATATTTGATTATTGATAATTGATGATTGATGATTGATGATTGATGATTGATGATTGATGATTGCTGATTGATTATTGATGATTGATGATTGAAGACTGATGATTGATTATTGATGATTGATGATTGATGATTGACGATTGATGATTGATGATTGATGATTGATGATTGGTGATTGATGATTGATGATTGATGATTGATGATTGATGATTGATGATTGATGATAGATGATTGATGATTGGGGATTGATGATTGATGATTGATGGTTGATGATTGATGATTGATGATTGATGATTGATGATTGATGATTGATGATTGATGGCTGATGATTGATGATTAATGATTGATGATTGATGAGATATGATTGTTGATTGATGATTAATGATTGATGATTGATGATTGATGATTGATGATGGATTTTTGATGAGTCAGAATTTATGATTGATGACTGATTATTGATGATTGATGACTGATGGTAGATGATTGATGATTGATGATTGATGATTGATGATTGATGATTGATGCTTGATGATTGATGATTGATGATTGAGGATTGATGATTGATGATTGATGATTGATGATTGATGATTGATGATTGATGATTGATGATTGATGATTGATGATTGATGATTGATGATTGATGATTGATGATTGATGATTGATGATTGTTGATTGATGATTGATGTTTGATGATTGATGATTGATGACTGATGATTGATGATTGATGATTGATGATTGATGAATGATGATTGATGATTGATGATTGATGATTGATGATTAATGATTGATGATTGATGATTGCTTATTGATGATTGATGATTGATGATTGATGATTGATGATTGATGATTGATGATTGATGATTTATGATTGATGATTGATGATTAATGATTGATGATTGAGGATAGATGATTCATGATTGATGATTGATGATGAATGATTGGTGATTGTTTATTCATGATTGATGATTGATGGTTGATGGTTGATATTTGATGATTGATGGTTGATGATTGATGATTGATGATTGATGAATGAAGATTGATGATTGTTTATTGATGATTGATGATTGATGATTGATGATTGACGATTGATGATTGATGATTGATGATTGATGATTGATGATTGATGATTGATGATTGATGATTGATGATTGATGATTGATGATTGATGATTGATGATTGATGATTGATGGTTGATAATTGATGATTGATGATTGATGAATGATGATTGATGATTGATGATTGATGATTGATGATTGATGATTGATGATTGTTGATTGATGATTGATGATTGATGATTGATGATTGATGCTTGATGATTGATGATTGATGATTGATGATTGATGATTGATGATTGAAGATTGATGATTGATGAGTGATGATTGATGATTGATGATTGATGATTGATGATTGATGATTGATGATTGATGATTGATGATTGATGATTGATGATTGATAATTGATGATTGATGATTGATGACTGATGATTGATGATTGATGATTGATGATTGATGATTGATGATTGATGATTGATGATTGATGATTGATGATTGATGATTGATGATTGATGATTGATGATTGATGATTGATGATTGATGATTGATGATTGATGATTGATGATTGATGATTGATGATTGATGATTGGTGATTGATGATTGATGATTGATGATTGATGATTGATGATTGATGATTGATGATTGATGATTGATGATTGACGATTGATGATTGATGATTGATGATTGATGATTGATGATTGATGGTTGATGATTGATGATTGATGATTGATGATTGATGATTGATGATTGATGATTGATGATTGATGATTGATGATTGATGATTGATGATTGATGATTGATTATTGATGATTGATGATTGATGATTGATGATTGATTATTGATGATTGATGATTGATGATTGACGATTGATGATTGATGATTGATGATAGATGATTGATGATTGATGATTGATGATTGATGGCTGATGATTGATGATTGATGATATATAATTGATGATTGGTAATTGATGATTGATGATTGATGATGGATGATTGATGAGTCATAATTTATGATTGATATTGATGAATGATGATTGATGATTGATGATAGATGATTGATGATTGATGGTTGATGGTTGATGGTTGATGTATGATTATTGATTATTGATGATTGATGATTGATGATTGATCATTGATGATTGAGGATTTATGGTTGATGATTGGTGATTGATGATTGATGACTGATGATTGATGATTGATGATTGATGATTGATGATTGATGATTGATGATTGATGATTGGTGATTGATGATTGATGATTGATGATTGATGATTGATGATTGATGATTGATGATTGATAATTAATGATTGGTAATTGATGATTGATGATTGATGATTGATGATGGATGATTGATGAGTCATAATTTATGATTGATATTGATGAATGATGATTGATGATTGATGATTGATGATTGATGATTGATGATTGATGATTGATGATTGATGATTGATGATTGATGATTGATAATAGATGATTGATGATTGATGGTTGATGGTTGATGGTTGATGGTTGATATATGATTATTGATGATTGATGATTGATGATTGATGATTGATGATTGATGGTTGATGATTGATGATTGATGATTGATGATTGATGACTGATGATGATGATGATTGATGATTGATGATTGATGATTGATGATTGATGATTGATGATTGATGATTGATGATTGATGATTGATGATTGATGATTGATGATTGATGATTGATGATTGATGATTGATTATTGGTGATTGATAATTGATAATTGATGATTGGTAATTGATGATTGATGATTGATGATTGATGATGATTGATGATTGATGATCGATGATTGATGATTGATGATTGATGATTGATGATTGATGATTGATGATTGATGATTGATGATTGATGATTGATGGCTGATGATTGATGATTAATGATTGATGATTGATGAGATATGATTGTTGATTGATGATTAATGATTGATGATTGATGATTGATGATTGATGATTGATGATTGATGATTGATGATGGATGTTTGATGAGTCAGAATTTATGATTGATGACTGATTATTGATGATTGATGACTGATGGTAGATGATTGATGATTGATGATTGATGATTGATGATTGATGATTGATGATTGATGATTGATGCTTGATGATTGATGATTGATGATTGAGGATTGATGATTGATGATTGATGATTGATGATTGATGATTGATGATTGATGATTGATGATTGATGATTGATGATTGATGATTGATGATTGATGATTGTTGATTGATGATTGATGTTTGATGATTGATGATTGATGACTGATGATTGATGATTGATGATTGATGATTGATGAATGATGATTGATGATTGATGATTGATGATTGATGATTGATGATTGATGATTGATGATTGATGATTGCTTATTGATGATTGATGATTGATGATTGATGATTGATGATTGATGATTGATGATTGATGATTTATGATTGATGATTGATGATTAATGATTGATGATTGAGGATAGATGATTCATGATTGATGATTGATGATGAATGATTGGTGATTGTTTATTCATGATTGATGATTGATGGTTGATGGTTGATATTTGATGATTGATGGTTGATGATTGATTATTGATGATTGATGATTGAAGATTGATGATTGTTTATTGATGATTGATGATTGATGATTGATGATTGACGATTGATGATTGATGATTGATGATTGATGATTGATGATTGATGATTGATGATTGATGATTGATGATTGATGATTGATGATTGATGATTGATGATTGATGATTGATGATTGATGATTGATGATTGATGGTTGATAATTGATGATTGATGATTGATGAATGATGATTGATGATTGATGATTGATGATTGATGATTGATGATTGATGATTGTTGATTGATGATTGATGATTGATGATTGATGATTGATGCTTGATGATTGATGATTGATGATTGATGATTGACGATTGATGATTGAAGATTGATGATTGATGAGTGATGATTGATGATTGATGATTGATGATTGATGATTGATGATTGATGATTGATGATTGATGATTGATGATTGATAATTGATGATTGATGATTGATGACTGATGATTGATGATTGATGATTGATGATTGATGATTGATGATTGATGATTGATGATTGATGATTGATGATTGATGATTGATGATTGATGATTGATGATTGATGATTGATGATTGATGATTGATGATTGGTGATTGATGATTGATGATTGATGATTGATGATTGGTGATTGATGATTGATGATTGATGATTGATGATTGATGATTGATGATTGACGATTGATGATTGATGATTGATGATTGATGATTGATGATTGATGATTGATGGTTGATGATTGATGATTGATGATTGATGATTGATGATTGATGATTGATGATTGATGATTGATGATTGATGATTGATTATTGATGATTGATGATTGATGATTGATGATTGATTATTGATGATTGATGATTGATGATTGACGATTGATGATTGATGATTGATGATAGATGATTGATGATTGATGATTGATGATTGATGGCTGATGATTGATGATTGATGATATATAATTGATGATTGGTAATTGATGATTGATGATTGATGATGGATGATTGATGAGTCATAATTTATGATTGATATTGATGAATGATGATTGATGATTGATGATAGATGATTGATGATTGATGGTTGATGGTTGATGGTTGATGTATGATTATTGATTATTGATGATTGATGATTGATGATTGATCATTGATGATTGAGGATTTATGGTTGATGATTGGTGATTGATGATTGATGACTGGTGATTGATGATTGATGATTGATGATTGATGATTGATGATTGATGATTGATGATTGATGATTGATGATTGGTGATTGATGATTGATGATTGATGATTGATGATTGATGATTGATGATTGATGATTGATGATTGATGATTGATGATTGATAATTAATGATTGGTAATTGATGATTGATGATTGATGATTGATGATGGATGATTGATGATTGATGATGGATGATTGATGAGTCATAATTTATGATTGATATTGATGAATGATGATTGATGATTGATGATTGATGATTGATGATTGATGATTGATGATTGATGATTGATGATTGATGATTGATGATTGATGATTGATGATTGATGATTGATGATTGATGATTGATGATTGATGATTGATAATAGATGATTGATGATTGATGGTTGATGGTTGATGGTTGATGGTTCATATATGATTATTGATGATTGATGATTGATGATTGATGATTGATGATTGATGATTGATGATTGATGGTTGATGATTGATGATTGATGATTGATGATTGATGACTGATGATTGATGATTGATGATTGATGATTGATGATTGATGATTGATGATTGATGATTGATGATTGATGATTGATGATTGATGATTGATGATTGATGATTGATGATTGATGATTGATGATTGATTATTGGTGATTGATAATTGATAATTGATGATTGGTAATTGATGATTGATGATTGATGATTGATGATGATTGATGATTGATGATCGATGATTGATGATTGATGATTGATGATTGATGATTGATGATTGATGATTGATGATTGATGATTGATGATTGATGATTGATGATTGATGATTGATGATTGATGATTGATGATTGATGATTGATGATTGATGATTGATGATTGATGATTGATGATTGATGATTGACGATTGATGATTGATGATTGATGATTGATGATTGATGATTGATAATTGATGATTGATGATTGATGACTGATGATTGATGATTGATGATTGATGATTGATGATTGATGATTGATGATTGATGATTGATGATTGATGATTGATGATTGATGATTGATGATTGATGATTGATGATTGATGATTGATGATTGATGATTGATGATTGATGATTGATGATTGATGATTGATGATTAATGATTGACGGTAGATGATTGATGATTGATAATTGATGATTGATGATTGATGCTTGACGATTGATGACTGATGATTGAGGATTGATGATTGTTGATTGATGATTGATGATTGATGATTGATGATTGGTGATTGTTGATTGATGATTGATGTTTGATGATTGATGATTGATGACTGATGATTGATGATTGATGATTGATGATTGATGATTGATGATTGATGATGAATGATTGGTGATTGTTAATTCATGATTGATGATTGATGGTTAATGGTTGATATTTGATTATTGATGATTGATGATTGCTGATTGATTATTGATGAGATTGATGATTGAAGACTGATGATTGATTATTGATGATTGATGATTGATGATTGACGATTGATGATTGATGATTGATGATTGATGATTGATGATTGATGATTGATGATTGATGATTGATGATTGATGCTTGATGATTGATGATTGATGATTGATGATTGATAATTGATGATTGATGATTGATGATTGATGATTGATGATTGATGATTGATGATTGATGATTGTGGATTGATGATTGATGGTTGATGATTGATGATTGATGATTGATGATTGATGGCTCATGATTGATGATTGATGATTGATGATTTATGATTGATGATTGATGATTGATGATTGATGATTGATGATTGATGATTGATGATTGATGATTGATGATTGATGATTGATGATTGATGATTGATGATTGATGATTGATGATTGATGATTGATGATTGATGATTGATGATTGATGATTGATGATGAATGATTGGTGATTGTTTATTCATGATTGATGATTGATATTTGATTATTGATGATTGATGATTCATGATTGATGATTGATGATTGATGATTGATTATTGATGATTGATGATTGAAGATTGATGATTGATTATTGATGATTGATGATTGATGATTGACGATTGATGATTGATGATTGATGATTGATGATTGATGATTGATGATTGATGATTGATGATTGTTGATTGATGATTGATGATTGAGAATTGATGGTTGATGATTGATGATTGATGATTGATGATTGATGATTGTTGATTGATGATTGATGACTGATGATTGATGATTGATGATTGATGATTGATGATTGATGATTGATGATTGATGATTGATGATTGCTGATTCATGATTGATGATTGTTGATTGATGATTGATGATTGATGATTGATGATTGATGATAGATGATTGATGGTTGATGATTGATGATTGATGATTGACGATTGATGATTGAAGATTGATGATTGATGATTGATGATTAATGATTGATGAGTGATGATTGATGATTGATGATTGATGATTGATGATTGATGATTGATGATTGATGATTGATGATTGATGATTGATGATTGATGATTGATGATTGATGATTGATGACTGATGAATGATGATTGATGATTGATGATTGATGATTGATGATTGATGATTGATGATTGATGATTGATGATTGATGATTGATGATTGATGATTGATGATTGATGATTGATGATTGATGATTGATGATTGATGATTGATGATTGATGATTGATGATTGATGATTGATGATTGATGATTGATGATTGATGATTGATGACTGATGAATGATGATTGATGATTGATGATTGATGATTGATGATTGATGATTGATGATTGATGATTGATGACTGATGAATGATGATTGATGATTGATGATTGATGATTGATGATTGATGATTGATGATTGATGATTGATGATTGATGATTGATGATTGATGATTGATGATTGATGATTGATGATTGATGATTGATGATTGATGATTGATGATTGATGATTGATGATTGATGATTGATGATTGATGATTGATGATTGATGATTGATGACTGATGAATGATGATTGATGATTGATGATTGATGATTGATGATTGATGATTGATGATTGATGATTGATGATTGATGATTGATGATTGATGATTGATGATTGATGATTGATGATAGATGATTGATAATTGATGATGGATGATTGATGATTGATGATTGATGATTGATGATTGATGATTGATGATTGATGATTGATGATTGATGATTGATGATTGATGATTGATGATTGATGATTGATGATTGATGATTGATGATTGATGATTGAAGATTGATGATTGATGATTGATGATTGATAATTGATGATTGGTAATTGATGATTGATGATTGATGATTGATGATGGATGATTGATGAGTCATAATTTATGATTGATATTGATGAATGATGATTGATGATTGATGATAGATGATTGATGATTGATGGTTGATGGTTGATGGTTGATGTATGATTATTGATGATTGATGATTGATCATTGATGATTGATGATTTATGGTTGATGATTGGTGATTGATGATTGATGACTGATGATTGATGATTGATGATTGATGATTGATGATTGATGATTGATGATTGATGATTGATGATTGATGATTGATGATTGATGATTGATGATTGATGATTGATGATTGGTGATTGATGATTGATGATTGATGATTGATGAGTGATGATTGATGATTGATGATTGATGATTGATGATTGATAATTAATGATTGGTAATTGATGATTGATGATTGATGATTGATGATGGATGATTGATGAGTCATAATTTATTATTGATATTGATGAATGATGATTGATGATTGATGATTGATGATTGATGATTGATGATTGATGATTGATGATTGATGATTGATGATTGATTATTGATGATTGATGATTGATGATTGATGATTGATGATTGATAATAGATGATTGATGATTGATGGTTGATGGTTGATGGTTGATATATGATTATTGATGATTGATGATTGATGATTGATGATTGATGATTGATGGTTGATGATTGATGATTGATGATTGATGATTGATGATTGATGACTGATGATTGATGATTGATGATTGATGATTGATGATTGATGATTGATGATTGATGATTGATGATTGATGATTGATGATTGATGATTGATGATTGATGATTGATGATTGATGATTGATGATTGATTATTGGTGATTGATAATTGATAATTGATGATTGGTAATTGATGATTGATGATTGATGATTGATGATTGATGATTGTTGATTGATGATTGATGATTGATGATTGATGATTGATGATTGATGATTGATGATTGATGATTGATGATTGATGATTGATGATTGATGATTGATGATTGATGATTGATGATTGATGATTGATGATTGATGATTGATGATTGATGATTGATGATTGATGATTGATGATTGATGATTGATGATTGATGATTGATGATTGATGATTGATGATTGATGATTGATGATTGATGATTGATGATTGATGATTGATGATTGATGATTGATGATTGATGATTGATGATTGATGATTGTTGATCGATGATCGATGAATGTTGATTGATGAGTTATGATTGATGATTGATGACTGATGATTGATGATTGATGATTGATGATTGATGATTGATGATCGATGATAGATGATAGATGATTGATGATTGATGATAGATGATTGATGATTGAGGATTGATGATTGATGATTGAGGATTGATGATTGATGATTTATGATTTTTGATTTATTATTGATGATTGATGATAGATGATTGATGAGTCATAATTTATGATTGATATTGATGATTGATGATTTATGGTTGATGATTGATGATTGATGATTGATGATTGATGATTGATGATTGATGATTGATGATTGATGATTGATGATTGATGATTGATGATTGATGATTGCTGATTGATGATTGATGATTGATGATTGATGATTGATGATTGATGATTGATGATTGATGATTGATGATTGATGATTGATGATTGATGATTGATGATTGATGATTGATGATAGATGATTGATGATTTGTGGTTGATGGTTGATGGTTGATATATGATTATTGATGATTGATGATTGATGATTGATGATTGATGATTGATGATTGATGATTGATGATTGATGATTGATGATTGACGGTAGATGATTGATGATTGATGATTGATGATTGATGATTGATGCTTGATGATTGACGACTGATGATTGAGGATTGATGATTGTTGATTGATGATTGATGATTGATGATTGATGATTGATGATTGATGATTGATGATTGATGATTGATGATTGATGATTGATGATTGATGATTGATGATTGATGATTGATGATTGATGATTGATGATTGATGATTGATGATTGATAATAGATGATTGATGATTGATGGTTGATGGTTGATGGTTGATATATGATCATTGATGATTGATGATTGATGATTGATGATTGATAATAGATGATTGATGATTGATGGTTGATGGTTGATGGTTGATATATGATTATTGATGATTGATGATTGATGATTGATGGTTGATGATTGATGATTGATGATTGATGGTTGATGATTGATGATTGATGATTGATGACTGATGATTGATGATTGATGATTGATAATTGATAATTGATGATTGATGATTGATGATTGATGATTGATGATTGTTGATTGATGATTGATGATTGGTGGTTGATGATTGATAATTGATAATTGATGATTGATGATTGATGATTGATGATTGATGATTGATGATTGATGATTGATGATTGATGAGTGATGATTGATGATTGATGATTGATGATTGATGGTTGATGATTGATGATTGATGATTGATGATTGATGATTGATGATTGATGATTGATGATTGATGATTGATGATTGATGATCGATGATCGATGAATGTTGATTGATGAGTTATGATTGATGATTGATGACTGATGATTGATGATTGATGATTGATGATTGATGATTGATGATTGATGATTGATGATTGATGATTGATTATTGATGATTGATGCTTGATGATTGATGATTGATGATTGATGATTGATGATTGATGATTGATGATTGATGATTGATGATTGATGATTGATGATTGATGATTGATGATTGATGATTGATGATTGATGATTGATGATTGATGATTGATGATTGATGATTGATGATTGATGATTGATGATTGATGATTGATGATTGATGATTGATGATTGATGATTGATGATTGATGATTGATGATTGATGATTGATGATTGATAATTTATGATTGATGATTGATGACTGATGATTGATTATTGATGATTGATGATTGATGATTGATGATTGATGATTGATGATTGACGGTAGATGATTGATGATTGATGATTGATGATTGATGATTGATGCTTGATGATTGATGACTGATGATTGAGGATTGATGATTGATGATTGATGATTGATGATTGATGATTGATGATTGATGATTGATGATTGATGATTGATGATTGATGATTGATGATTGATGATTGATGATTGATGATTGATGATTGATGATTGATGATTGATGATTGATGATTGATGATTGATAATTGATGATTGATGATTGATGACTGATGATTGATTATTGATGATTGATGATTGATGATTGATGATTGATGATTGATGATTGATGATTGATGATTGATGATTGATGATTGATGATTGATGATTGATGATTGATGATTGATGATTGATGATTGATGATTGATGATTGATGATTGATGATTGATGATTGATGATTGATGATTGATGATTGACGGTAGATGATTGATGATTGATGATTGATGATTGATGCTTGATGATTGATGACTGATGATTGAGGATTGATGATTGTTGATTGATGACTGATGATTGATGATTGATGATTGATGATTGATGATTGATGATTGATGATTGATGATTGATGATTGATGATTGATGATTGATGATTGATGATTGATGATTGATGATTGATGATTGATGATTGACGGTAGATGATTGATGATTGATGATTGATGCTTGATGATTGATGACTGATGATTGAGGACTGATGATTGTTGATTGATGATTGATGATTGATGATGGATGATTGATGATTGATGATTGGTGATTGTTGATTGATGATTGATGTTTGATGATTGATGATTGATGACTGATTATTGATGATTGATGATTGATGATTGATGATTGATGATTGATGATGAATGTTTGGTGATTGTTTGGTGACTGATGATTGATTATTGATGATTGATGATTGACGATTGATGATTGATGATTGATGATTGATGATTGATGATTGATAATTGATGATTGATGATTGATGATTGATGATTGATGATTGATGATTGATGATTGATGATTGATGATTGGTGATTGATGATTGATGATTGATGATTGATGATTGATGATTGATGATTGATGATTGATGATTGATGATTGATGATTGATGATTGATGATTGATGATTGATGATTGATGATTGATGATTGATGATTGATGATTGATGATTGTGGATTGATGATTGATGGTTGATGATTGATGATTGATGATTGATGGCTCATGATTGATGATTGATGATTTATGATTGATGATTGATGATTGATGATTGATGATTGATGATTGATGATTGATGATTGATGATTGATGATTGATGATTGATGATTGATGATTGATGATTGATGATTGATGATTGATGATTGATGATTGATGATTGATGATTGATGATTGATGATTGATGATTGATGATTGATGATTGTTGAATGATGATTGATGATTGATGATTGATGATGGATGATTGGTGATTGTTTATTCATGATTGATGATTGATATTTGATTATTGATGATTGATGATTGATGATTCATGATTGATGATTGATGATTGATGATTGATGATTGATGATTGATGATTGATGATTGAGGATTGATGATTAATGATTGATGATTGATGATTGATGATTGATGATTGACGATTGATGTTTGATGATTGATGATTGATGATTGATGATTGATGATTGATGATTGATGATTGATGATTGATGATTGTTGATATATGATTGATGATTGAGAATTGATGGTTGATGATTGATGATTGATGATTGATGATTGATGATTCATGATTGTTGATTGATGATTGATGATTGTTGATTGATGATTGATGATTGATGATTGATGATTGATGATTGATGATTGATGATTGATGATTGATGATTGATGATTGTTGATTGATGATTGATGATTGATGATTGATGATTGATGGTTGATGATTGATGATTGATGATTGACGATTGATGATTGAAGATTGATAATTGATGATTGATGATTAATGATTGATGATTGATGATTGATGATTGATGATTGATGATTGATGATTGATGATTGATGATTGATGATTGATGATTGATGATTGATGATTGATGATTGATGATTGATGATTGATGATTGATGATTGATGATTGATGATTGATGATTGATGATTTATGATTGATGATTGATGATTGATGATTGATGATTGATGATTGATGATTGATGATTGATGATTGATGATTGATGATTGATGATTGATGATTGATGATTGATGATTGATGATTGATGATTGATGATTGATGATTGATGGTTGATGATTGATGATTGATGATTGATGATTGATGATTGATGATTGATGATTGATGATTGATGATTGATGATTGATGATTGATGATTGATGATTGATGATTGATGATTGATGATTGATGATTGATGATTGATGATTGATGATTGATGATTGATGATTGATGATTGATGATTGATGATTGATGATTGATGATTGATGATTGATGATTGATGATTGATGGTTGATGATTGATGATTGATGATTGATGATTGATGATTGATAATTGATGATTGATGATTGATGATTGATGATTGATGATGGATGATTGATGATTGATGATTGATGACTGATGATTGATGACTGATGAATGATGATTGATGATTGATGATTGATGATTGATGATTGATGATTGATGATTGATGATTGATGATTGATGATTGATGAATGATGATTGATGATTGATGATTGATGATTGATGATTGATGATTGATGATTGATTACTGATGATTGATGATTGATGATTGATGATTGATGATTGATGACTGATGAATTATGATTGATGATTGATGATTGATGATTGATGATTGATGATTGATGATTGATGATTGATGATTGATGATTGATGATTGATGATTGATGATTGATGATTGATGATTGATGATTGATGATTGATGATTGATGATTGATGATTGATAATTGATGATTGATGATTGATGACTGATGATTGATGATTGATGATTGATGATTGATGATTGATGATTGATGATTGATGATTGATGATTGGTGATTGATGATTGATGATTGATGATTGATGATTGATGATTGATGATTGATGATTGATGACTGATGAATGATGATTGATGATTGATGATTGATGATTGATGATTGATGATTGATGATTGATGATTGATGATTGATGATTGTTGATTGATGATTGATGATTGGTGATTGATGATTGATGATTGGTGATTGATGATTGATAATTGATAATTGATGATTGATGATTGATGATTGATGATTGATGAGTGATGATTGATGATTGATGATTGATGATTGATGATTGATGATTGATGATTGATGATTGATGATTGATGATTGATGATTGATGATTGATGATTGATGATTGATTATTGATGATTGATGATTGATGATCGATGATCGATGAATGTTGATTGATGAGTTATGATTGATGATTGATGACTGATGATTGATGATTGATGATTGATGATTGATGATTGATTATTGATTATTGATGATTGATGATTGATGATTGATGATTGATGATTGATGATTGATGATTGATGATTGATGATTGATGATTGATGATTGATGATTGATGATTGATGATTGATGATTGATGATTGATGATTGATGATTGATGATTGATGATTGATGATTGATGATTGATGATTGATGATTGATGATTGATGATTGATGATTGATGATTGATGATTGATGATTGATGATTGATGATTGATGATTGATGATTGATGATTGATGATTGATGATTGATGATTGATGATTGATGATTGATGATTGATGATTGATGATTGATGATTGATGATTGATGATTGATGATTGATGATTGATGATTGATGATTGATGATTGATGATTGATGATTGATGATTGATGATTGATGATTGATGATTGATAGTTGATGATTGATGATTGATGACTGATGATTGATTATTGATGATTGATGATTGATGATTGATGATTGATGATTGATGATTGATGATTGATGATTGATGATTGATGATTGATGATTGATGATTGATGATTGATGATTGATGATTGATGCTTGATGACTGATGAATGATGATTGATGATTGATGATTGATGATTGATGATTGATGATTGATGATTGATGATTGATGATTGATGATTGATGATTTATGATTGATGATTGAAGATTGATGATTGATGATTGATGATTGATGATTGATGATTGATGATTGATGATTGATGATTGATGATTGATGATTGATAGTTGATGATTGATGATTGATGATTGATGATGGATGATTGATGAGTCATAATTTATGAGTGATATTGATGAATGATGATTGATGATTGATGATAGATGATTGATGATTGATGATTGATGGTTGATGGTTGATGGATGATGTATGATTATTGATGATTGATGATTGATGATTGATGATTGATGATTGATGATTTATGGTTGATGATTGGTGATTGATGATTGATGACTGATGATTGATGATTGATGATTGATGATTGATGATTGATGATTGATGATTGATGATTGATGATTGGTGATTGATGATTGATGATTGATGATTGATGATTGATGATTGATGATTGATGATTGATGATTGATGATTGATGATTGATGATTGATGATTGATAATTAATGATTGGTAATTGATGATTGATGATTGATGATGGATGATTGATGAGTCATAATTTATGATTGATATTGATGAATGATGATTGATGATTGATGATTGATGATTGATGATTGATGATTGATGATTGATGATTGATGATTGATAATAGATGATTGATGATTGATGGTTGATGGTTGATATATGATTATTGATGATTGATGATTGATGATTGATGATTGATGATTGATGATTGATGATTGATGGTTGATGATTGATGATTGATGATTGATGATTGATGACTGATAATTGATGATTGATGATTGATGATTGATGATTGATGATTGATGATTGATGATTGATGATTGATGATTGATGATTGATGATTGATTATTGGTGATTGATAATTGATAATTGATGATTGATGATTGATGTTTGATGATTGATGATCGATGATCGATGAATGTTGATTGATGAGTTATGATTGATGATTGATGACTGATGATTGATGATTGATGATTGATGATTGATGATTGATGATTGATGATTGATGAGTCATAATTTATGATTGATATTGATGAATGATGAGTGATGATTGATGATTGATGATTGATGATTGATGATTGATGATTGATGATTGATGATTGATGATTGATGATTGATGATTGGTGATTGATAATAGATGATTGATGATTGATGATTGATGATTGATGATTGATGATTGATGATTGATTATTGATGATTGATGATTGATGATTGATGATTGATGATTGATGATTGATGATTGATGATTGATGATTGATGATTGATGATTGATGATTGATGATTGATGATTGATGATTGATGATTGATGATTGATGATTGATGATTGATGATTGATTATTGATGATTGATGATTGATGATTGATGATTGATGATTGATGATTGATGATTGATGATCGATGATCGATGAATGTTGATTGATGCGTTATGATTGATGATTGATGACTGATGATTGATGATTGATGATTGATGATTGATGATTGATGATTGATGATTGATGATTGATGATTGATGATCGATGATAGATGATAGATGATTGATGATTGATGATAGATGATTGATGATTGAGGATTGATGATTGATGATTGAGGATTGATGATTGATGATTTATGATTTTTGATATATTATTGATGATTGATGATTGATGATAGATGATTGATGAGTCATAATTTATGATTGATATTGATGAATGATGATTTATGATTGGTGATTGATGATTGATGATTGATGATTGATGATTGATGATTGATGATTGATGATTGATGATTGATGATTGATGATTGATGATTGATGATTGATGATTGATGATTGATGATTGATCATTGATGATTGATGATTGATGATTGATGATAGATGATTGATGATTGGTGGTTGATGGTTGATGGTTGATATATGATTATTGATGATTGATGATTGATGATTGATGATTGATGATTGATGATTGATGATTGATGATTGATGATTGATGATTGACGGTAGATGATTGACGATTGATGATTGATGATTGATGCTTGATGATTGATGACTGATGATTGAGGATTGATTATTGTTGATTGATGATTGATGATTGATGATTGATGATTGATGATTGATGATTGATGATTGATAATAGATGATTGATGATTGATGGTTGATGGTTGATGGTTAATATATGATTATTGATGATTGATGATTGATGATTGATGATTGATGATTGATTATTGATGATTATTGATTGATG
Source organism: Stratiomys singularior (assembly GCA_954870665.1). Lineage (NCBI taxonomy): Eukaryota > Metazoa > Arthropoda > Insecta > Diptera > Stratiomyidae > Stratiomys > Stratiomys singularior. The sequence goes on from CATOZT010000051.1 coordinate 30,268, forward strand.
ATTGATGATTAATGATTGATGATTGATGATTGATTATTGATGATTGATGATTGATGATTGATGATTGATGATTGATGATTGATTATTGATAATTGATAATTGATGATTGATGATTGATGATTGATGATTGATGATTGATGAGTGATGATTGATGATTGATGATTGATGGTTGATGATTGATGATTGATGATTGATGACTGATGATTGATGATTGATAATTGATAATTGATAATTGATGATTGATGATTGATGATTGATGATTGATGATTGATGATTGTTGATTGATGATTGATGATTGGTGATTGATGATTGATAATTGATAATTGATGATTGATGATTGATGATTGATGATTGATGATTGATGATTGATGAGTGATGATTGATGATTGATGATTGATGATTGATGGTTGATGATTGATGATTGATGATTGATGATTGATGATTGATGATTGATGATTGATGATCGATGATCGATGAATGTTGATTGATGAGTTATGATTGATGATTGATGACTGATGATTGATGATTGATGATTGATGATTGATGATTGATGATTGATGATTGATGATTGATTATTGATGATTGATGCTTGATGATTGATGATTGATGATTGATGATTGATGATTGATGATTGATGATTGATGATTGATGATTGATGATTGATGATTGATGATTGATGATTGATGATTGACGATTGATGATTGATGATTGATGATTGATAATTGATGATTGATGATTGATGACTGATGATTGATTATTGATGATTGTTGATTTATGATTGATGATTGATGATTGATGATTGATGATTGATGATTGATGATTGATGATTGATGATTGATGATTGATGATTGATGATTGATGATTGATGATTGATGATTGATGATTGATGATTGATGATTGACGGTAGATGATTGATGATTGATGATTGATGATTGATGATTGATGCTTGATGATTGATGACTGATGATTGAGGATTGATGATTGATGATTGATGATTGATGATTGATGATTGATGATTGATGATTGGTGATTGTTGATTGATGATTGATGTTTGATGATTGATGATTGATGACTGATTATTGATGATTGATGATTGATGATTGATGATTGATGATTGATGATTGATGATGAATGTTTGGTGATTGTTTGGTGACTGATGATTGATTATTGATGATTGATGATTGATGATTGACGATTGATGATTGATGATTGATGATTGATGATTGATAATTGATGATTGATGATTGATGATTGATGATTGATGATTGATGAGTGATGATTGATGATTGATGATTGATGATTGATGATTGATGATTGATGATTGATGATTGATGATTGATGATTGATGATTGATGATTGATGATTGATGATTGATGATTGATGATTGATGATTGATGATTGATGATTGATGATTGATGATTGATGATTGATGATTGATGATTGATGATTGATGATTGATGATTGATGATTGATGATTGATGATTGATGATCGTGGATTGATGATTGATGGTTGATGATTGATGATTGATGATTGATGGCTCATGATTGATGATTGATGATTGATGATTTATGATTGATGATTTATGATTGATGATTGATGATTGATGATTGATGATTGATGCTTGATGATTGATGATTGATGATTGATGATTGATGATTGATGATTGATGATTGATGATTGATGATTGATGATTGATGATTGATGATTGATGATTGATGATTGATGATTGATGATTGATGATTGTTGATTGATGATTGATGACTGATGATTGATGATGGATGATTGGTGATTGTTTATTCATGATTGATGATTGATATTTGATTATTGATGATTGATGATTGATGATTCATGATTGATGATTGATGATTGATGATTGATGATTGATGATTGAGGATTGATGATTAATGATTGATGATTGATGATTGATGATTGACGATTGATGATTGATGTTTGATGATTGATGATTGATGATTGATGATTGATGATTGATGATTGATGATTGTTGATTTATGATTGATGATTGAGAATTGATGGTTGGTGATTGATGATTGATGATTGATGATTGATGATTGATGATTGATGATTGTTGATTGATGATTGATGATTGTTGATTGATGATTGATGATTGATGATTGATGATTGATGATTGATGATTGATGATTGATGATTGATGATTGATGATTGATGATTGTTGATTGATGATTGATGATTGATGATTGATGATTGATGATTGATGGTTGATGATTGATGATTGATGATTGACGATTGATGATTGAAGATTGATGATTGATGATTGATGATTAATGATTGATGATTGATGATTGATGATTGATGATTGATGATTGATGATTGATAATTGATGATTGATG